>WUAW01038416.1:19740-32701 GCA_017165845.1 Thaumetopoea pityocampa | reverse complement strand
TTATAAATCAAATATATTAAAAACTACTCACATTGACTAATTAAGAGTTTTTGAAACCAAATCCGTCGATGTTTCTTTCTTTGTCTGTTTGAGCTTTACATAAATACTTCACGTAACTAGGTGGTAAATTTAGATCAAACTGTTACAGTCTTAAAGGTACTATTTCGATTTAAATACTACGGCATGTTTCATCAAAATTCAGTAGAATTCAGTATACAGTAGAATCGAAGATGCAGGTTGATCGCTGTTTTAATAATCACAGTTAAGCTACGAGAGTTCAAGTAAAAGTGATTCCTAAGCTGTTTTATATAAAACCATGATCGTTTCGGGATTTCCCATGTACTGCTATATGGGAAATCTGACATTCACGCGGGCGGAGCCGCAGGCAAAAGCTAGTAATATGTATTGTATATGATGTGATATTTACATATGTTGCAAATATTATTTATAATATTTTTATATCACTAAATGTTTCTAATTTTTGTTATAATAAGTATAAGAACTTGTCAAAATGTGTATATTATAAGGACATGACATCCATGACTGTGAATATATATTATTTAAAAAAAAAGTGACACAGTGACATGGCGTCCATAAAGTTATAATACCGATCACCGCCTCCTCTGAAACTGATTTTAATGACAGTGGTTTTATTTTGCATTTTATTACTGAGGCCGTAATAAACTGTACATTTGCATTGATGGTAATGCATGCAAGGAAACCTCAGCGAATAAGTGATGGGTACGATAAGATTTTGAATGCATCGGCTTTGCAGTCTGTAGATGGCGGTCGCCGATTTGAGTTTTACTTTAATTTAGGTGAATGTAATTTATAGGTTCCTATGTTTTCAGGTACTTTGAGAAGCATCAGTCCCATCCGTATCAGGTATGTTTTATTATAAGGATCATTTACAGATCAATTGTTTTATAAACATAATGTAGCGAAACTTCAAGGGTTGTGAAGTATATATGTACTCCTCTACGTAATAATTGGTCCCGAGTATTCTTTTCCTGTATTTATCTTATTAACTAGGTATCATTTTTTTATGTCTATAGTTTCGTTTAAATTAAATATATTGATTTTTATTTATACAAAATGGAATAATTTAATTTTGTTTACCTATTTGTACGTAGGTTTGAGTATCTATCTTATTTAACCATGTTCACACAAATGTATACTTTTCTTGCAAAAGTGAAAACCAGTCATGCCATGTGCAGTGTAAGTTACTACAGTCTGACTGACATACATAATTTAAAAAGTATCCTTCATGGTTAGTATTATACAAAGTTAAAATTTGTACTAACTTATATACTTATTTATATTATATACTTATTAATATGGAGTATATTACTAACTCAATTATGTGATATGTAGATGGCAGTATCCTTGGAAAATAATTAAGTCATGATATTTTTATAAGAATTTTTGTCAATGTGCTAGTAGTACAAATTATACTGTAGTAGTATACTGAATTATTTCAGAATTTTTTACTTGAAAACTGTTCCTTTCTTCAAAATCTGTTTTATGTACTTTATAAAAAAATAATATTCCCTATTGTATAGTATATTTTCAATATGAAAAGTAAATATGTGTTTTCATTTCAAAATTTCTTAACAGTTTTTGAAAAAGAACTTTTAGACAGAGTATTGATGAAACAGATAGATTGGGAAACTACGGGAGAGTATAAACTGTGGATTTATCTTAAATAAAATTTTATGTTGGATAACATTTTTTTACATTAAAAGTTATTACATACATACATACATACACTCACACCCGTTCCCCATTGGGGTAGGCAGAGAATACTTCCTGCCACCTGCTACAATCATTTGGTGTAGCAAAGTGGCTATCCGCAGCCCACATTTTGCCTCCGCAGGCAATGAGACGTGTCGGGTGGTGAACCATGATTCTGCCATCATATAAGGTTCAAAAGTATTAAAGTTCCTCATTACATTCCCAGGGTGAAATTAATCCCATAAAAGTTATTAATTCATTAATTTCATTTATGAGTTGTGTACCCAAGACAGTTATTTTCATACTTATTTGAAAATTTGAAAAAAGACTAAACAATTTTAGTGTAATTTGATAAATATACTTCATGCTTGTATTATTCCAATTAGGTCAGAGTACTATTATTGCAAAGAATGTGAGTTTGAAGCAGCCCCCCCCCCATCCTCTTATGAAGCCTGTAATGATGAGTGCAGTGTCATTTACTTGTGAAGATCCATTGTTTTATGTGCCTTCCAAAACAAGGGGAGGTTACTTCTAGATGAGACATTGGATTTGTTAACCGATTTGACACCTGCCCATAGTAAGTGTTGCTTATCCCAGCAATCAGCTTGAATGCTGAGTACTGATTAATCTATAATATACTCAATAATATTACTTTTAGGTAATTTTATTAAAATGATTTAATTTAATAACAATGTAAAGTATTCCTTCTTTTATCTGTACCTATACTGTATTTTATCATCCTTGCTAAATTGAAACTATGTATCACAACAGTATGTACACGATTTTACTAGAAAATAACACTTATATTTTTGAATGATAACATGCTAATAGTGCAGGAGTAAAGTTTCAAATGTATTATCTTTTTCTGGGGCTGCATCCCATCACACAATTTTTTGCTTTTGCGTTTTTTTAATGTGGCAACTACTACTGATTTAATTCCAATTTTGGGAAGTTGGCGGTTATCAAATTTTCATTTATCATGGTGTTATCCCACTAACATCAATTGCCTTACATTGCTGCTGGGCTTCATTCATCATTTTGTTTTATTTATTGAATCCTAATATCCTGTAATACCTCAATTATTTATATTAACTCATTTCCAATTGCTGTCAATGAGGGTTCGGCATGTAGCACTAAAACTTCTGTTACTTATAATTGTACACTTAGTGTGCCAATTTCAAGGTGTATAAAGTCAGTATTAGAATTAATAGCTGCCTAATAAATAAGGAGAGAATTCATTAAACCACCAACCAACATTGGCCCTGACTACTCAATGAGACTCAACCTTTATCAGATAATAGAATGGAACTCTAGTACTCTTCAGTCCATGATGCATAATTCAATAGAAAAAATATATAATCTACTATTTTAGAATACAGCAATATCTAATGATAGAGTTTGAACTATTTTTGTTTTGTTTACAGAAGTATAATACCAAAAGTGAACGAAGAACAGCTACCGAGTATGTCTCTTCTGAAGCTCGATACACACCTCTCCGTTCCCCCAATGGCAATGTTTCTTTACATGGGCATGGTTCACATTCAAATCAAACCAGTCATATACATCACCACTATGGTCATGTGGTTGATGACCGAGGATACCCAACACCTAGAAACACGTATTTGCAAAAGGGTTCAGACAAGGAGAGAGATAGAGACTACAAATCATCTAGAAATAAGTATACAGGTATAAATAATTTTATTATATAGTATGGAAATATAAGTCAAAATCTTCATAATTTACAGATATTTGATGAAAGTTTGAAAAAGAATTTTATTATTCTTTTGAAACTATAGAATTGAGTCCATGAAAGAGCAGAGCCGCCTAACTTTTTATTCAGTATTGATTTTATTTTATAAAACTATTACAACAATTATAATATGTTGAAATAAAATATGAAGTTAAGGCACTCAGGCTCTTATGTCCTCAATTTATAAACTTCCAGCTTTGTTATTTAATCTCATAGTTGTCTCAGCTATGTCTTACGTATCATAGCTGCTTAATATACTATGTGTAATGTACTATGCGTGAATATAATATGAAATTTTAAAGAATAGGTTCTTTAAAATTTCTGCATTAGCGACTTTTAATCAATACTTAGCATTCAGCGAATGTGTATAGGGATCAATTGTTTATTCTAGGTATTTTCATAATTTACAAGACTAGTTAATGATTTCAGATAGTGTCAGATCACCAAAGGAACGCAGTAAAGATAGTGAAAAAGAGAGGAGTAATCATGAACGGAATGAACCAGACAAAAAAAGTAGGATTGGTAGCATGAACATTAGTGTTAATAGGAGTAGTAAATATGACAAGAGAAGTGCGCCTTCCTCTGGTTTTTCAGGCCATGAATGGTCAGAACACATTAGTTCATCAGGGAAGAAGTATTATTATAACTGTATCAGTGAAGTGTCACAGTGGGAGAAGCCTAGGGAATGGGGCACCAGGAGAACAACATCCAAAGATTCAACTTATTCATCAAGAAGTAAGTGTAATTTATTATATGCTGTTCTTGCATATAGTATTGTTTTACTTAAAAAAATTAAGTTACCTGCCTAATATGCATTATAAGAACTTACATGTTCTAAGTAGATACATCTTTTTTGTGTGTATGTGTGTAAAACCTGAGAGTACTTGTTGCAAGTCATATTAACTTAATCTTAACTAAAATATGTTTGTTGCTGTAATGTAAACCTGAGTCAAATAGCTTTATTTTTTATACACGAATTCCTGAATTTATAATATATATGGGCTGTTTTACATTTTTAATATACAAAAATAAACATAACAGTTACAGCAAACCAGCATATAGATGGCCCCAGCTCTACCGAATGTAAAATGTATCTATCCATGTAAAAGCAATTACTGAAAATACATTTATTTCCATATACCAGCAAATACATTATTTGTATTTATTTAATAAATTTTGAGGATTCAAAAAGGTATTATATAAATATTTTTGTATGAGAGGACAAATTTATGAAATATTTACACAAATATTGAATTGTAATTTTTTATGCATGAATATCATAAAAAGAAATGTTAAATTTATGAAAAGACCATCGGTGAGAGCCATTTAAATACATAAAAAAATGGTAAAAGTGTTGAAAGTGTAAGTAAAATGTAATGACGTGAAAAGATGAAAATTTAAATGAAAAGTGCAGACAAAAAATGTGTAAACAATTCATGACCATTGGGCTGTAGTAAAAACTCTGTACATTATCTTTCGTATAATAGACAGTCATACATTTAGCTGTAAGACAAGTCATATAATAGAGTACTACAGCTGTAGTAAAAACTCTGGTAATCAAGGTATTAAGAATTTAAAAGGAATTCATAATAATAGGCTGAAGATGTTTAAGGGAACCAAGACAAGAATAATTATACAAATTTATGTATAAAATCAAGAGTAGAATATTACGTTAAAAAAATATAGTAATAAAGATTACTGAGATGAAACTTTTAAATTTATCTAAACTGCATATATAGACCGGATTAATATACTTGTTCTTGCCATAAATATTGTTACAAGGAAAAGATTATATTTCTGTTACATAAAACATTAGTGTGCATTGGTTTATATATTAATATAATAGCATTAAAAATATTAAGCTTATTCAAAATTATCTCTATTGGCCTTAATACAATCCTTTAAACGTTGAGGCCAGTTATCAATTAAAACACGCACTTTCTCCGTGGGAAATTTTTTCACTGCGTATCTTATGGATTGTTTTAGGGGATGCAATTTATCATGGCGTTTAGAGCATACCATACTCTCTAAAGCTGACCATAAATCATAATCCAGCGAATTAAGATCGGGACTAGATGACGGTCAGTCTTCAGTTCTGATGAAGTCAGAAATGTTCATTTCCAACCACACGCCTGTGGATCGAGCTTTATGACGGGGTGCTGAAAGGACCATTCTTGGTTATTGAACATAGTGTTGTTAACACTACCGACCGGCAGTCGATTAATCGACTTTTTGTTCCCAGCGCTTACCGACTGATAGCCGATTAATCGACTTTTATTCTACAGCACTTATCGACCGATAGCCGATGATTAATCGACTTTTTTATTTATTAATCAGTTAGATTCCGAAACCGAGCCGGTATCTCGGACGATCTGCGGCTAAGTGGCCAGTGAGAAGGGCATAGGATTCTCGAACTGCTACTGGTCGGTAAAGTGTTGAGGCTCCTCAATAATCGTATCTTCATACACCTGTGCCGATGTTTTAACATCTTTTTTACAAAAATATGGCTCAGTTACTGCTTGATAGCTAACACCCCACTAAACTGTCCCTGAAGTCTGATAATGCCCACATTGTACTCTGTTGACTAATTTGAAAACTTCTATAGAGTTTTGAGCATAAACTCTGTCATTCTGCTTGTTAAAATGTTGTGCGATAGTAAAAATTTTCTCAACAATCATTAAATTTTTTCTTGACTTCCCTTTGTGTACCGCTTAAGAAGTTGTTTTGATTTTACTACCCTATTCATGTTTAAATTATTGGTTAAATAATGAGCAGTGCGTCTCTTATAAGCTGCAAGTCCTAACTCATCTTTTAAAAATATGTGACATGGTTCTAGTTGCAATATTAATTTCCCAAAATCTTTTGCTTTCAGACAGTTTTTCTTCGAATTTTTCCTTCACTGCTTTGATAGCCTTTATAGTACGAATACTTCGTGGACGGCTAAATCTTTTTCTGTTCGTTGGTTTGATCGTACCTATCAAAAGCCCGGTACACAAACACTTGACTTGTACCAAGTAGATGAAAAGTTTCAAAAATTGCATTTGGCTTCATGCCTACTTTGTGTTACTACTACACTTGTACTACAGCAATTTGGTTTTCTTTATCACCCCACTCCATTTTAATTTCACAAGAATATTTAACACAGATTGCAGGAAAAATGAGAAAGTACAATGAATATTCATATAAGAATGACAGGTTCCAAATTCAAATGTAATTTTTTATTGTAACAGTTTTTATGGCCAGATTTAGTATAACATCAAGATAAAAAAACTTAGTATTTAAGTTTTTTTACTAATATATGAAATATTTTTAATACAAAATTTAATCTCTCTTGACCTAGCATTATCACGACTTTTTGCGTTAGGGTCTGCTATTTTTTGCAGAAGATGCGGTTGTAGGCTTAAATGACCGATTGCTGTCAGACGTTAGCTCTTAAGCTTCGTAAGACCAGTTCGCACAATCCTCCTAAAGATCACTGTTGTTGAGACACCAACGGGAATCTTTCTATGTCTTCTAAAACTCGGACGAGATATGGTAATGTTCGCATGTTAGTTGAGAATCAAATTTATTATTACTTATTTACTTATTATTACTTATACTCCGATAAGCACCTCTTTCTTTCTTTACAAAAGCTTAAAAATGACTTCTATAAAATTTACTCGGTTTATAATATTACGAATCATACTAGAAAATAAAATCTAAAACAAGATTATAACATACATATAAAAGAAAAGTTATAGTAAAGCAAATGAAACAAAAAGGAAAAGAAATTAAAAAAGATATAGTGTTGTGCTTTGATTTAAAGAAAGTTATTCTGTAGAGCTGTGTATTCTATTATCAGGTCAGTCCATAAGTTCGTGTGCATTAATAGCATGCACGGGTTTCGTTGTGACTCACTACCAGGTCAATAAGATTTTGAATCTGTCGTAAATTGTCGTCGTTCGACTAATTAGTCAGTTTCTAACCAATTTTCGTAAAGATCGGACGCATATTGGTACCCATAGAAAATGAATATTGATAATCAATACAAACGTGCTGTATTATATTTTTTATTTTCGAGTAGCGAATCCGTCAGATCTGCAGCGATAAAAATTAATAGTGTACACGGTGAATATACTATCAGTGTGAGCACTGCCCAGAAATGATTTAAAAAAATTTAAAGCTGGAGAAAGCAAAGTTATGACGAACCCCGTTCGGGACATCCTGTTAATTTTGATAACGACTTTCTTAAGTCTTGTGGAGTCAGAGCCACAATTAACAGTGGATGAGATCGCAGAAAGGATGAATTCATCTCAATGGAACAGTCTTTCGTCATTTAAAGGCGATTGGGAATGTATCCAATCTTGGAAAGTGGTTACCGCATGAGCTGTCCGAGGCCAATTGCCGGCAGCGAATAAACATCTGTACTTCCCTTTTATTGCACATCGAAAGTGAGCCATTTTTAGACCATTTGGTAACAGGTGATGAAAAATAGATTATTTATCATAACGTTACAAGAAAAAGACATAACAGATAAAGATAAGCAGCCAATTCCAATAGCAAAGGTGTCTTTCCATCCTAAGAAGATACTTTTAAGTGTTTGGTGGGATATGTATGGTGTGATTTATTATGAACTGTTAAAACTAAATCAAACCATTAATGCAGATGTGTGCAGTGAACAACTTTGTCGTTTAAACTTAAGAATTGATTAAAAAACGCCCGTGATTAGTGAATATCAAGAATGTGTTGTTTCATCATGACAACGCTCGACCGCACACAGCTCGAACAATGCTCTAAAGAATTACTGAATTTAATTGGGAGCTTTTGCCGCATCTTGCTTACTGCCCGGATATTGCCTCCATCTTGCTTACTGCCCGGATATTGTCCCCATCTTGCTTACTGCCCGGATATTGCCCCCACCTTGCTTACTGCCCGGATATTGCCCCATCTTGCTTACTGCCCGGATATTGCCCCATCTTGCTTACTGCCCGGATATTGCCCCAACTAATTTACACTTATTTCGTGCCCTACAAATTTTTTTACTCGTGAAAAGGTTAAATTCTAAACAGGCTAAAAATCGAAATGAACTTTCAACATTTTTTGCACCCGCAAGATGGCGAGAAATTATAAATAGTGGAGGAAAATATATCATTGATTAAAATGTTATATTGTATGTACACTTTTAAAAATTTCCCAGAAATGCGCACGAACTTTTGGACTGACCTGATAGATACAAAATTCCCATATATAATTAGTTTATAAAACATATGGTTAACATCCTGATCAAATGTACTACTTAATAGAAAATGCTAATGTATTTGGACATAAGTAACTGTAAAACACATGACAGAATATTTTTTAAAGATCTAGAAGCCTAAAAAATGTTTAAAAAATATGTGGTGAGAAAATTTGTTGGAGTAAAATATTAAATACTAAATGAGGTGAAATTTTTCCATGTTTATCGTGAATCTGTTTATTTTAGATAAGAACACGAATTGGTAGACATGAAATTCATAATATGGATTAACTCAATATGTAGAGTAGATCAGTTAAAACACTGATAACTTTAAACAATCGTATGAAATAACGTTTTGTTCCCGATATTATATTCCGATATACTATTGCAAGTACCATGATCATGGATGACTTAGAGATATTGTGGGTAATTTTATGAACAGAGGATCAGTCTACCCTCTTCCTCGCTTGTTTTATATACACTTATCCCCTATTTATACTGAAGGTATGTTTCCGACAAAACCGTGTAAAAAAAATCTCCGATTTTGCAATATAAAACCGTGTAAAACGAAATAAACTCCCAATATGTGTTCAATACAGTCATATATTTAAGTAACACAAAAATAAAACATCTTAAAAAACCTTCTTATTGAATTTATTATAGATTAGGAACAAAAACAAAACAAAGAAATCTTCAAGAAACTAGATATGTAATAAGTTTATTCGATGTCATCACTTTCAGGAACTATCACTTTTTTCCTGATGCCACTTTCATTATTTGTCGATGTTTTTGGCATTATAAAAACTTGAAAAATTGACACAAATTACACATAAAGATTCCAAAAAAGCTATAAAATTCATAAATTACCAATTTTAATACATAAACTCGCACTCGTAGTCAAAAATATGAGCTTTTTTCGCTTGTTTTCACATGAACTACTTTATGTTTGGGTATATACATATTAAGGTTACATATTTCCCCCAAATGTATTTCACAATACGGGGCGTCTCCTGTTATAGCCATCAGTGTTGCCAAATGAATGAGACCCAAAAATGTTTTTAGCGATATGTATATGCGGATAAAACCATAAAATTTGTATAAGTTTTTCAAAATTCGTTAATTTTAAACCGTGTATAAACGAAATCGTGTAAAACAGGTACCGTGTAAATAGGGGGATAAATGTACACGATATCATTGCACATTGCTTGTCGGGTATGGCCGGTTTTGTTTTGTATACATGAAGCTCACTGGATGCCAGACATTCTATAGTTAATTATTATTTAGATAATATATATTTATATTTAATAGATAATTATATAGATTATTTATTATTTTGCATTTATTTATTTCACCATAATTTCTAAACTGCATCGATTCAAATGCTTGTGGAATCGTTAGAATCCTTAAATAATCCCAAAATATTTAAAAATAATGATAGGACTATGGCAGTTTATATTTTAGTAGCATGTAGAATCTTCAATTCACGAAGTTTAGAAATTAAAAACTTAAGAGTTGGTCTTGCGACATCATTATTGCTTATAATGCCATTAAGCATGGTTGTTTCATTATTACAGAATTTGAAAATGAGTACCCCAGAGCCGACACCAGACCGTCTCAATAAAAAAAAAAAACAAAAATAATCCCAGAATAGGGAATAATTTTCTATATAACCGTTGANTGCTTATAATGCCATTAAGCATGGTTGTTTCATTATTACAGAATTTGAAAATGAGTACCCCAGAGCCGACAACAGACCGTCTCAATAAAAAAAAAAAACAAAAATAATCCCAGAATAGGGAATAATTTTCTATATAACCGTTGAAAAAAAAAAGACAAAAACATGTTTGATATAAACTACAATGAAAAAATATCACTATCAACATTTACAAACATCTCCAGAAATCGTCTATGTTGGATACATGTAATCAAATACTGTGATTGAGTAATCAAAATAGAAATTGTCAGAACAACAGTACAAATAATGGGTATTTTAGTGAGTACTAATTAAAAAAAAAACAAATAGAATCCCAGAATAGGGAATAATTTTCTATATAACCGTTGAAAAAAAAGACCAAAACATGTTTGATATAAACTACAATGAAAAAATATCACTATCAACATTTACAAACACCTCCAGAAATCGTCTATGTTGGGTACATGTAATCAAATACTGTGATTGGGTAATCAAAATAGAAATTGTCAGAACAACAGTAAAAATAATGGGTATTTTAGTGAGTACTATAGAAAATAAAAATAATACAAATAAGATGAGACATTTTTATTGCCACATCGTCTAAATCAAAATGTAGAATTGTTAATAACATAACAATTTCATTTTAACGAGTTTTTTTAATATCACGATGACATACAAGCTTACGGTCCGCCGGTTGGTAAGTGGTTACCGCTGTCTATGGACGCCTGCAACATCAGAAATATCACGTGTGCGGTGCCGACCCTTTAGAAACTTATTTACTTCCCTCTTGAAGAACTGAAGTACTTCGGTACTGTAGTACTTCGGTAGGTGTAGTGTACTGTAGTCCTGCGGGAAAACGCCAGCAGTGAGCTCATTCCTTATTCGGAGTGCTTGCGGGAGGAAATTCCTCTGAAACCACACTACACTGTGTGTGTAAGATGAACTTCCTGTCAATGGCGAAATAATTTTTTTTGCCAGCATCGGTTAAAATAATGATGGAGCTCGACAAAGATCAAATAAAAATATACATTACATTTCATCAATATGTTGTCTTTACATTAGATAATTTAAATTATTTTTAATAAAGTAATATTGCATGGAATTTCGTTATGAATAAACCACAAAATGGGAAAAAATATTGATCGCTACCTTTGTGGCGGACGGACTCTCGTATAGTTACGATGATAAATTGGCACAAAGAAGATACCCGAGTCTCCATACAAACTTGGGCCTGAACGTACAGATCTTAAAATTGGCCGTCAATTAGAGCACTATGAAAGATTTCACTATACAAATTTTCAGGGCTTTCAGCAATTGCTAATAAGTAAAATCATACAATAATTACGTTCAGTTTAGGTTATGCGTCATCTTATTTTTTCATGAAAAATAATGTTGTTGGGGAGTATATTGAAGAGTACTAAAACATCTTTGTAAAAAAATAAAACAAAACTTAAACGATATCTATTTACATTTGTCTAGTACCAACATATATGAATATTTAGTATAACAGGCTGCTCTCATAATAAAAATGAACCTAGTCAATGTCTTATTTAACATCGCGGAATGTTGCATTACTAAAAGTAAAACACAGTTTCATTATAATGCTATACTTTATTCATATTCATTATTATCATCATCATTATCATCGTAACACATTAATATATTGTCTATATTTTTCAAAATCGAGCAAATTCGAATCTGATTTTTAAAAAATGAAAACGTATTGAATATATATTATTTTTTATGGTTTGCAATAAATATGTTTATAATATTAGTTATCCTATTCATTAAATCCCATGTACATACATGTTGAATGAAAATGATACAGACAATTATTAGGAGGCTCATACACGGTACATTTTAAGTAACTGCTTTCGTGTTGAAACTGTTCACTGTTTTTCATGCCTCCAACATCCTTCCACAAAACATCTACTTTCTGTTTCAACAAGTATGAAGTAGTCTGGTGGAATAGTATTTTAGATGTTGGTGCAGGATGCTCTTTTTGCAGTTTGTGATCTTGTTAGAGGTTTTTGTTGAACCCCATTATTCATGACTTCAAGGGATTTGGATTGGCTGGTTGAAGATGCATTTGTCGAGTGGCTCGAATAGGATATGTCAGGCTGCTCTATCTGCCGCAACAAAGAAAGGTGGCACATGATACTTGAAGCATCCATCTGCAAGATTAAGCTCTGTAGCATAACAAAAAAAAAATGTATGAATGTTATAGGAGGCAGCAAGTTTCTGCAAAACTTAAAGCTAAATTGTTAACAAAACATTTTCCTTCTCATATAAAGGGTTTTTCAACAAGAACTTTGTTTTTCAATTGGGGCAACACCAACAACATGACAGTTTTGACATTTAGTTTTTTGACCTATTCGTAATAGATGCTTTGGCAATTGTTACAATGAATTCAATTTCGCTCGAAAATCGAATTATAATAATTAAAATCCACTATGAAAATGGTGGTTCTGTTAAAGTTACATTTCATTTTCGCTATCGCATAATTTTACGAAATTCAGCTGTTAAGTGGCCAGCCAGATTGTGTGATTGTTAAATCACACGATCATGA
>WUAW01038414.1:0-23176 GCA_017165845.1 Thaumetopoea pityocampa | reverse complement strand
GGGCGTAGGCGAAGGGCCTACGCCGCCGACCTGCTCCCGCCCTAGGAGGTGGCCTGCGAGCGACGGGGAGGACACCCCGTCGCTTGACCAGTAACAGGCCGTGGAGGCGGCGTGCTGCGTCCAGCGCTCCTCCACAGAAGGAGTCGGGGGGCAAGGCCCCCTGCACGAAGGAGTCAGGGAGCAAGGCTCCCCATACAAGTAGAGGTCGGCGAAATAAGCCGACCGAGGCCCAAAAGCGGAGAATGCTTACGCATATCCCGCAAGTGGGCCAAGACGGACGCCGCTCAGTTTTTTAGTGGGTGCAAGCCCCACATAACCGTCGTGCTGTGCCCTCAGCACGACGGTATGGGTCAGCCATTTTTCTGAGCGAAAAAAAAGGGTAGACATTTTTCATGTTCTAATGTACAAACTTACGAACTAACCCCACATATATTACAAAAAACAAGCAATTTCCCTAGACGGCAGTTGAACAAGTTACGTTGGAAAAAAAAAAATCTGTGTCACTAACTATGTAGTACCACAGTCATCTTTAGTTAAACAAGCAAGACATAAATCCGTGCAGTTATTTTTATTACTCACGATCCTCGGATCAATAGTAAAGGTGCAGCACTAGACCACGATTCAATATTACAAAATGTAATTAACATGCGACCGGTCCTGTGTGAGCCGACCTTAACATTATAGTTGTGAGTACATGAATTAATATCCAATTTAGAATCGTATCACCAACAATGGTGTAAATTCTGTTGTAAGCTTAGTCTCTCCCTATCTTTTTCTAACGGCAAACGCCAAAATAAGATAGTAAGAGTTTTAGCGCTGGCAGTTTTGCTTAGACACTTCAAAATTTAGTTCTACACACAAATTTAGACGTGGCCTCGGAACATGTCGATTAAAGATACGCAAGGAGTTTTGGCGGCAACCCGAGTGAAGCATCACTTGAAGTTTTATTTTATCGTTTCATATTAGTTTATTGTTATGTTTAATATATAAATTTGGTGTTGTTTTGTCTATTAATCGTCAATGATCGTGAACAATATTGAAACATTGAAATAAAACTGTGACTAAAATAGCAAACCGCACCCGACTAAAGATCGCACATAAACATGTTTTAGTTGTTGTATTTATAAGCATGTAGTCATGAATCCCTACATTCAACAGTAGTTGGGACTTGTCAATGAGACAATTGCAACCCTCTTCTGAGTTGAGTATATCTATTCTAGAGGTATTGTCTAAAAAAAAAAAGAAAAAATCATTCAATCAACTTTGTACGTATACAACATTAATACACGTGTAACTACAAAAAAAATCATGTCAGCCATTTTATACAAAAAAGCTTACAACCTCCGTAGATGGTGGTTTTGAAAAACGAACGCTAATTATTGTTGACAGTGATAGTTTAGCGATGTTTCAATAAAAGCTCAAATGTGGAGTTTATCATTTCGGAAATCAAGCTCTATCATCGTTTGATAAGGTTCAAAATAGAATTTGATGACGATTTCCGCTTAAAGATTATTGCGTACCTACTCGTGCCCATTTGTATTCATTTGCTTTAAAAGAGTTTCTGCACTGCGGGGGTTTGTGAGAAGCCTTCTAAGGCGAAATAAATTCCTCTCCGCACCGGAATGAAGTCGAATATTCTCGATGTTGAATCGATGTAAAAAACACGCGTGTAGTTAATTACCAATGTGATTAACCATTTGCGGACGAGCGATGGCAAATGGCCGCCTAATTCTGCGGTTGGCGTACTATCGTCCTATACGTCAATATACGTATGGTGTACTGGCCTAAGAAGTCAAGTTACCTCTCAAAGAAATTATAGTCTTTTAGCGATGAAATTGGATTTTATGAAGTTATTTGAATAAAGTTTTAGTTTTATAACGCCATGATTTTCTTTACTACGCGCTCCAGTAGGTACCTGTCGCCCACATCGACGCTCTGTCCGCAAAGGGTTGAAATTAACAAGCGTGGCCATTAACTCCCACCTTTGTGGAGGAAGTCAAAAACCAGCACGTACTTTAAGGGGTTGACGATGAAAATGATGAGAAATCATATTGTTTTGAAATCACTTTTCATCCCATCATCCCCGGTCCATATCGTCCCCACTACAGAGGCACGGATCTCCCCTGATCTGGAGGGGGATTAGGCCAAAAATCACTTTTACACCACCAGAAATATGATTCATAATCATCACCAGCCTTTGTAAGTACACTGTTGGACTTGGGCCTCCCACTTAAAACATTCATCACCATAAATATTCATAAGATATTCATAAGACGAGTCGGAATGGGCAAATTGGTAGAGTTCGACCCAGATGAACGTATGTCGAGCAAATCGAAGTCGTATTGAAGAAAAGCCAGGTTAGGGGTACCCACAACCGACGAGCTTGTATGAAAGCGTTGATGAATGTAGAAGAAGCGAAAAATGTATGTCAGGATCGTAGCAAGTGGAAAGAAGTGGTCTCTGCCTACCCCAGAGGGAAAAAGACGTGAATGTGTGTATGTATGTATGTAAATATTCATGATCTGTTTATCATCATCATCAGTCCTTGGAAGTCCACTGCTGAACATGGGCATACCCCTTAAAAGGAGGGATTTGTAATAATCTCCACGCTTGGCAAGCGTTTTGAAGATCGCAGTAAATTTGAGAATTGATCGCAGTAAAATTGAGAAGATGTAACTTCCACAATTTCTCCGATCACTAATTCAATGATCAGCGAGTACTTAATCTTTTAGCCTGTCCGGCAAATAGACTCAAGTACACGGGTAAGCGACCCCAGCCCCCCGAACTACTACTGAATCTTCCTACTCCTTCTAACATAATAGTATCTGGAATCCTATAGTCCTTTTCCCAAATTCCATATTCCTTGCTTAATACACCTTTTCTACCTCACCGTCTTTCCTTTCCTCTCCACTGGGCCAGTGGCTGCCGCGCAGATAGCTGTATGGCTAGACCGGGACATGGAATTATAACATGGACCCATAGACCCAAGCTGATGGCTAGCCTTATTCAGGCATGTTTGGGTAGACTTGTTTTACCCTTGCTTTACATGAGAATCCAATGAGGAGCTTTAACACTTTTGAGCCTCATAAAAATGGTGGTATCGTAGTTCATTATCCGGCACGTCTCGTTTCCCGTGGGGGCGAAAAGTGGCTAACCGTAAGTCACTTTGCTCGTAGCAAGTGGAAAGAAATAGTTTCTGCCTACCCTAATTTTTTGGTAGTATAGTAATCACTATCCCTGCCTGTCACGCGGGAGACGTCCCGAAAGCCAAGGAAAATGGCGTAATTGTATGTATGTATGTATTCAAATACCAGCCAAGAAACTGTTTTAAGGAGTCTTCACAAACACACATAAACCATGTAAATGTTAGGATTCAAACCCTGAACCACCTGTACAGCACAGCGACTCTGAAGCTTACAATTACACTCACAATTATTATCAGAATACACTTATCAAGATTATAATCGCAAGTGTGCGTCGCATCGTTACGGTCCTAACAAAAGTGTAATCTGCGCGTCACGACTGTCGCATTAGGCCCCGCGCGTCGGCCGATACGTGTCGCAACCGACTCAGTGTCGTGTCGCGGAAACGTGTCCTGTGCGCGGGGACTTGTCGTGGCGATACGCACACTACAGGAACTGCCACATTTCAACCCGATATCTTCATCAACATTACCGTTTATCACTCATCTTGCGTGATGAACGTATTTATCTAAATCATCATTATCCCCACTCCATATTCGTCCCCACTACAGGGGCACGGACCTCCCCTTATCACGAGGGGGATTAGGCCGTAGTCTACCGCGCTGGCCTAGTGCGGGTTGGTAGACTTAGCATACTCATGCAGGTTTCCTCGCGTAGTTTTCCTTCTCTGTTAAGTACATTGGTGTTCACAAGATAGACCATACTTTTTATAAAATTATTTAAAGTACTTATCAAGGTGCCTCAAAAAATTACAATCTAGCCTAAAGACTAATAAGTAATTTCATTTTAACTTAAATTTCTAAGTAGGTTATTGATTAAGAACGTGTCCATTAACACTTTTCTTATTGTCTCTATTAAGGGTAAGACACTTTCTTCAGGAGATCTTCATGGAATAAGATAGATCGTACATGAACTAGAAATAATTCAGTGGTACGGGACCGGGACCGAACCTACGGCCTTCGATCACAAGCCGTGTCTGGCATCACCAGACCATCAATGTATTTATCTATACACGCATTAGTATTTTATCTATATAAGTATGTACATATATAATATCCACGACACAGAGAATCCTAGTTTGGAACTAGATCAACGCGTTCACAGCACGAGTATTATTATCATTATCTACATCTATCTGTACAATTATAAAATTGTTAAATGTCAAATTTTCAAAAATCAAAGATATTTAAAAACAATCTACTGAAATCGAATAATTAAGGGCTTCTGAAACCAAATTCGTCGACGTTTGTATGTTTGTTTGTTTGTTCGAGCTTCACGCAAAAACTGGAGGTAAGATTTTGGTCAAACTTTTAAAGTCTTAAAGGTACTATTCCGACTTAAATACTGCGGCGTGTTTCATCAAAATCGGTCTAATGGAATTGATGATACACCTTGATCCCTGTTTTAGTAGTATGTTAAGGTACGAGAGCTCAAGTAAAATTAGTATTTGGACTTTTTATATAAATCTATGATTATTTCGGGACTTCTTATATAGCGGAAAACCGACATTCACGCGGGCAAAGCCGTGGCCATGACTAGTATTTATAATAATACTTTAATTGATGATTTGATTTTCTCTACTTGATAAAACTTTAAAATAGACAACGCACAGTTTAAAGTGATGAATCTAGAAGCATAAAATCTTGCACACAAGTTCTTTATATAACGTTGGTGAGCATTAAGAAAGGATTTTTGGCAATCCGTTCATTCTCTTACTGTTCATTCAAAATCGGATGTTTTCTGAGAGGTCGCCGGTGGGACACCCCGCCGAGCCTACGTCGTCATTATAATCAGCATTATCATTTTGCACAGTCGCTGTCCATAATTCAAACGCTTTCGGTTCAAACACAGTGTAACTGTGTCTAAAAGACTAGTAGACTCCATGATGTAGTATAAAATTAATATTAGTAATAATATCATATAATATAGTCCCATACAGGTGGCCGGGCGCGGCGCACTCGACGGGCTAAGTCGCTCAGGTACTAAGGTTACGACAGATATTAATCTCACTTAACGATTTGCCTACACGCGTGGCGAGGTTACACACACGTCATGCGTGTACGGAACACTCGCTGCGACACTCGGTTTCACTCGTACTGATGACATGTCGGCTGATAAAATCAGGCGCGTATGGAGGACTTCGTTTGAAGGGGTCAGAGGAGCGATTTATGTGTAATTTTACCTATTTGACAGAAAAATCGTTATAAACAAGGAAAAAAATTGATAAAATTTTAGTTTGTTATCCATAAAATACTTGATTAGAATAATTTATCTCTATTGAAAAAAATATATAATAAAAATCAAAACGATATCGGATACTAGTTGAAGCTCGCGACTTCACCCGCAATCAGTTTGTGATTCTGATGATTATGTATCTGTCCTTGGGTAGTATTCTACTTCCCTGACAATTTCCAATCTCTCTCTCTCTCTCAGTCAGTCTTTATGCGTGAATAGGTAACAGAAATACAGACAAATTCTGTTTCTCTTCTTTTATGTTAATGTGTATAATGTAGATTCTATTGACCCAGTTCTATCGCCAATAGGATTTAATAAATCTATAATTATCACTTTATGAATTTTCGGAGTCCTTATGAAAAGAGTCAGGACGGGCTGCTTCTAGAAGTAATTAGAACATTCGGCGCCTCATTGAAGGAGAATCGGGACGATGTCATAGCCCCTGAAAATAGAGATATTCGGCGCCCCGACTAAAGGAGAATCGGCGTGGATTCATAAACCCCTATAATCGAAACATTCAACATCCCACTGAAGGAAAATTCGGCGTCAGTTCAGCGTCAAAAACTCCTAAAAATTGACACGTTCGGTATCCCGATCGGGAGTCGAGTCCGGTGCACCACCCACCAACTGCATGCTGCGCAAGTTTCATAAAATGTTATACTCATCATAAAATTTTACTCTAAAAAAAGTTCACCAATTCCCATATTTTCATTAGATGGCTGAATGTTAAAAATATAAAGCTAGAAAAATTTATTGAAAATCTTCAATAAAATTCAAAATCAAAAAAAAAATTAAAATTGAAAATCTTCAATAAAATTTTCTATCTTTATATTTTTAACGTGCAGCCATCTAAGGAGACGTTTTTGTATTTTGCATACGGCGGTAATTTACTTAAGAAGAAGGTTCATATTTTCATTAGTAAGACTTTTAAAAATTTCATCATCATCATGATGATGGCAGTCCGATGCTGGATATGGGCCTAGCCATTAAAAAGGACGGATTTGCTATAATCGCTGACATTACACATACAGATATATACAGATCTTCAAGACACCTGCCGAGCGTGCGGCAGGTGTCTTGAAGATCGCAAGAGATTATGATTGAATAACCGGACAACGCGGCTGCCCATTATCCTGGCACATCCCTCAGCAGGTCCTCACAGCATTCACGGAAAGAACGCTATTAAAATGGCGGCTCAAAATATATGAGCTGTAAATATATTAGAGTTGCATAATACTTGTCGGATTTTCTGTTGAGTGACATGTTAAATACATTACCAAAGTGTTTGTGTAGAAGATTGTCCCAATTAACTGTGGCCCGTCGCAGTACAACGCTTGCTATTAGCATAATCGCTTTTAAACAGAAATGCGCTTACGAAAGTACTCGCAGGCTTTATAATGGGACACACGGACAGATATGATTGAGAACTGAACCAGAAAAAAACCTATAAAAGTTGGCAACGATATGGTGTATTCGTAGATGTGTTACCATCATAGTAATTGGATTTGATTTTTTAAATTTATTTTTCAACCAAAATACATCAGTTATAAAATCGTCATACTTAACGGCAATAAATTAATAAATACGAATATGGAGGACAGTCTCCACCAGCAGTCACGATCAGAGTTTTTTTCTTTCTTTTCATTGATGCTGCAACCCTTCTGTTAGTGGGTCTTGGCATTCGCAAGAAATTTTCTCGATTCGATCGGTCTTCTCTTTTCCAGTACTCTTTTTCCCAATTTCTTAAGATCTTTTTCTATATAATCTATTTAATCAATTAAGAAAAAAATAAAGGTTATGGCTACTTGAGAAAATATCATATTTTATTCTGTAAATGATTTGTTATATAATAATAATACGTATCTATAATTTATTATATAATAGTAATTAATGAGATGGAACAGGACTCATAACCTTACAATAGTGTATTTTAATATTAATTGATATATAATAACACGTCGTATGCTGTTGAACAGACAAAAAAAATTGAATTATTGACAAAATAATACCCTATTGTGCACAATTTTCTTTGGTGTAATAAGTGAATATCGCATATAATTCTGTAAGTAATGAACAGCTCTTGGAAATATCATTCTAAAATTTTAAAAATACTAAAGCTTGTATACAACAAAATAATCTGATATTTTGAGTCGTTCAGTATCGAAAAGACATCTGTTTAAATAACGGTGCACACGGGTCTTAGTGAGAACAATTTGCATCTGTATAAATATATGTACTTTAATTATGATCGTTTTCGATATTTAGTGTCCAATGTATTGAAAATTCTACGAGTACTTCAGGGCCGCTTCAATGTGTGCATTCGTCAAACGAGTTTTATTATTTGTTCGACTAAATATCTGTCCGTGTGTCAGACGTGTTAGCACACAGGCTCGGCCGCGGTACTTCACGTACGTGTGAACAGCAATACGCTACGAACATAATTTGTACTGAATTATTGGTCGGCCACGGCGGATGTGTGTCTGCTGAGGTTTGTTAATATCCGTTCCGACAGCGAAAGTTACATCAAAGTGCTCATTAGGCGTGTTGTGGTTTGAATGTCACGACGCTGCGGAGGTCTCGGGTGCTATTCCCGAATGAGGTTAATTAGGCTGAACTTATATCATCATCATCATCATTATTTCAGCCCATAACTGTCCACTTATATGAAGCATAGCAGTGAACATAGCATACTTATATTATAACAGTGAACTTATATGATATTAATTAATTGGTCTCATTTTTTTTTTTGAGTTTTCAGTGGATAGGTTTTGTCAAATATCATAGAATTCTTTTCTTTTTGTATTAAATTAATTTATACATATTTATCTATATTTTTTTTGTTACTAGCTTTTGAACGCGGCTCGGCCCGAGTGAATGTCCGTTTTCCGCTACATGGATAATACCGAAATAATCACAGATTTATATAAAAGCCTTAAACCACGCTCTCGTACATTAACGGCGGCTACTAAAACAGGGATCAAGCTGTATCTTTAATTCTATTGGGTCGATTTTGATAAAACATGCCGCAGTATTTTAATCTAAATAGTACATCTAACACTAATAGTTTGACCAGAATCTACCCGCTGGTTTTAGCGTGAATCTAGAACAAACAGAAAAAAAAATCAACGAATTTGGTTTCAGAAGCCCTTGATTAGTCGATCTGAGTACTTTTTTTTTGAATATCTTTAATTTACAAAATTTGACATTTAACAATTTTATAATCTATACTGGATTATATTTTTATTAAAAAAAATTATAGCGATGCAGTGTTATAACACTTGACAATCCAGCAGGAGGCATAAGCTAGTAGGAACAGGGTGGCCAGACTCACGGCGGATGTACTTGTACACTGACATACCCTTGTGATGAGGTACAAGTATCAGAGGTTCCCAGACTTTTTTTTCTCTTAGACCATTTTCAAAATTTAGCTGGTTCCGGTGGACCCCATGCAGGCCCTGCCTACATTTTTACCATTTCCCAAAACTCGACAAAAAAATGTAAAGATTAGATCTAATATGTACGCAAATTTGCGTACACCAACGTAGACCCCAGTCGAGTCTCCCGTGGACCCCTGGGGGTCCACTTGGACCACTTTGGGAACTAAGGGTCTAGATAGGACGCCGTGCAGATTTAGTGGGTGCATACTCCACATGGTGCATATACCACATTTTTGGTAGTTATTACAGCTTATGGAGCCAACGAATAGCGCACGCTATATAGTGTTTCCACTTGATGCTATAAATAGCACCATACTATATCCTCAGCATATACCGTGATACGATGAAATAAAAAAATACAACATACCAATAGATGAAGTAATCTGATATTATGTACTTAATTCCATTACGTATTCACTGCTAATATCTAATTAAGTTTAACGTGTACAAACTAATGCAAACAAACATTGCTAAATTCTACGCGTCAATATCGAAAGCTTTACGCGGTAATTACGGTCGGGCTGTCTGGTAACCGTCGCCTGTCATTAGTCATAGTGACAGTTGACAGGACGGCCATCTTGAGACAGTAATTGAAAAAAAAAACAACAAACTTTAAACAAATAAGTTTTTAATTATAAAGGTCCCGTTGGTAGATTCTTCCTTCTGTGGCGAGAACATCGGAATTGAACCCTGTAGGAGTAAACTTTGTACTCATCATCCCCGGTCCATATTCGTCGCCACTACAGGGGCACGGACCTCCCCTGATCAGGCTGCCCTAGTGCGGGTTGGTAGACTTCACACACCCATGCGGGCATGCAGGTATTCTCACGAAGTTCTTTTTCTCCGTTGAGTACATCGGTGTTTACAATGTAGACCGTACATGAATTAGAAATATCTCAGTGGTACGGGACCAGAATCGAATCTATGATCTCTTGATCGCAAGCCGTGTTTGGCTTCACTACATCACCAATGTACTTAATATTAATAGCACCTATATTTATGCCCGAATAGTCGATCATCGATCTCTTCTTCACCCTGATATTATTCCCACTTTAGTCAGGGTCTAGCGTTATTTTATAACAACTGAATAGCCGAGTGGACTTTAATGGGTTAGAGTCCCATGTACCCGTTCATATCAGTGTTCAAGGGGCAATAAAATACTCCAGGTGTATTCTACTCTTTAAAAGTATCTGCCGTTATTGCAATTGGAAATGGCTGTGGGGCATTTAATCACTGAGTTATAGGTAGGTACTTATATTTGTCGAATGTCCGTTCAACATGATTACTATCTAAATTCTCAGCTGTCAATTAGTCGCGAGCTAATGTCATAATGACAGTTGACAGTGACGACCTCTCGCGCCGATACAGATAACAAAAATTAAGGTGTTGATTTTTTTCTAAATGAACATTTAATATGTTTTTATTTACTTAGCTTTACCTACACATAAGCTTAAATTTTGTATATATGTTCTGTATCAGGATACAGGAAATATTCCATCAGGATGAAATTGTAATTTTTTCCGGAATTAAAAGAGCTAGAACCCTCGCAGTGGCTATTTATAATACTATCGGGAGACACCGAAATTTATACCAAAACCTCATCAGTGTCTTTGTCTTGTGCCATGCTCATTTTGAACTCTTCTTAGGAGACATCTTTTATTTAACAGTCAATATCAAGAAATAGCTTCATTTAATTAATACACTATCTCAAGTTTTATTTGTTTGTTACAGGACTTGTTGGAGCGAATATTCCGGACATTCGATGTGGATTGCAAGGGCTATTTAGTGCAGCAAGAATGGATACAATACTTGAAGGAGCGATTGACGTAAGAACTATTAACTAGGCCTACACCGCCATCTATCGGAGAGTAGAAATAATTTGTAATGAATTTTTTTATTTAATTACAGGGAAGAAAAGCAAATCGAATTCATAGAAGAAGTGGAAAGCGTTTCTTATGAGATATGTGGGAAAGGAAACATTTATCCAGATAAATTTCGACAAATATTACAAAACACACTTGTAAGTGCGTACAAATTTGTTTAAATAAGTGCAAGGAATGTTGACAGATGGCGCTAAAATAAACAATAATAATTAGTAGCTGAGAAATTCCCGTATTAATTACGGTGGTGGATTTGCACAAACTTATAGATAATTTCTTAAGTTTTAGACTTTTTGATATAATTATAACGGTTAAAATATTAATTATTAAATTGTCTATCTATAGGTTTTAGTTGCAAATTACAATAATATATACTCAAGAGGAGATTTTTTGTAGTCCATTCATAACGTTTTATGAAATATTTACTCCAATAATATTAAGAAATAGATAACCACTAAAAACTGCACTAATATGTCATTTTACTTCGTGAAGCGCCTAAAATAATATTTAGCGCCATCTGAATGCAAATTCTTTGCATAATAACCGCTAATTAGATCTATCTAGTGTACTAGTGTGTATGTGGGTAGTTTATATTAGATTTTCTAAAGTAAATGCAATCAAATAATTATCAATATATGTATTGCTGTTTCGCTTATAAGTTAAGTAGGTGACTTGTGCTATTAAGAAAATATTATATAGAAATTACATTATGGAATTAGTCCCGCATTATTCAACTATGTTTAAAGAATCAAAGATGCATAAGAATTAATTAAGATAATATAACCTCTCACAGTCATTCAACGTGTTATGAAGACAGAATATCTTTGTGTGACAAAGTACGATATGAGAATATCCTTTGAACAGCCAATGTCACCGATATAGCTATTCGGATTTATGATTTTGGCAAATTGAAGATGGACTGGCCCCATGGCACGCTGACATATCTTACGGCAAGAAATGTTCTCGAGTGTCTACCGCGGAGCGAAAATCGTAACGTTGGTAGTTCTGGAAGACCTTTTGATAGGCGACTTGGAGAGAATCAAGGATACTGGATGCATGTTGGATGCAGACTGTCGTAGACTGTTGTGACCTTACTTGTGGAGAGGTGACAGATGATAAATATTCTTCTTGTTATTTTAGGTGATAAAAAGATTGTTCAGATTCATCGACAGTGACGGCGATGGGTTTGCGACAGCTGACGACATCATGGAGTTCATGTCAACAGTCACGAGCAGCAGGTAACGGGACATGCCGCTTACACTATACCAGCTCTTGCTTTTAAGATGTGGATGTAGTGACGCTATTATTGTGTTGGAGCCAAACGTCATACTTAACGCCACACCACGATATTCATACTTATATAAATATATAAATGCCAATTAATACATAAACAACCAAGACATGACGAATATTTATCATTATCGTGCTTATCGCACAAAGTTTGCACCTACCGGGATTCGAACTCAGGACCAAGTGGCTCAGAAAGCATAATCACTATCATTGAGCCAGTTAGAGTTCACATGGCTGTAGGCAGGTAAACCTAATAATGGGTACTTACTAACCATAACGCATGGCCTTGCCGCTGTTTCTGAGATAACAGATTCACTTAAACTCATTACATATGTAGGTACTATATATGTGCGTAGGAGAAGGGAATTTCATGATCTTCATGCCCTCAAAGGGGTGTGCAGTGTCACCATACGGTGTTGGGCTCCTCCCGATGATGAACGGTTCTTGCCCTAACAGAGGAGGAAATACATTGGTAGTCAGATAAACTACTTTGAAGCTTCCGTCGTCATCTCAATCAGCCCACGTATGTCCACCGCTGGACATGGGCCTCATCCACAAAAGGGATTTTTTGACCATATTTAAGCCAGTACTTAGTCAAGTATTGTAATTACAATCCCACTTAATTTTAACTGACAATATAATCTAAGGTGATGGTGGTACTAGTTTAATAAAAACCTCTTCACCCTTGTCTTAAAGACACGTACATTATAATCCGACGGAAATACTGACCCACGAAGATAGATTTCCTTTTTTTTTCCAGTCTGTGGCTGCACGTATTATGAACGTGGAAGCAAATCGCTTCGTACGGGTGGCGGGGATGTCTACGTGGTAGGGGTGATAGCCCGCCGTGCGCCTAGTAGTCCGATGGTGAAAGGGGGATGGAGGAATTAAATCGTGTAATTCCTGCGCACACTCTCCAACATGTATCCTGTAGAATACTGGGAGGCTGGCTACCCTGCGCCTGTGATCAAGGCTTTGTAGATTGGTCTCAACCAGGGAAGGTTGCTGTACTTGAACACAACACTTGAAATGTAGATTTAAGACAAGAGTGAATAAGTTTTTATTAAGATAGTACCTTTTACCACCCTAGGTTACATCGCCACTTACCATCAGGTGGGATTGCAGTGGAGTACTGGTAAAAAAAATGTATATGGTAAAGAAAAAGATATTGCTTGAGTCATGGAATAATTCTGCTGCTCAGATTGTCCTGGTGTATAAAACAACTGGTTTTTAGAGCACCCACGAAATGTTTTAACTATAAGAACACCCTTGTATACTTCAGGCCTCGCGTCGGCTTCGATAAGCACAGCGTGGACTGTCTCGAGGAACTCTTCCGGACAACTGTAGGAGATCAGAAGGAGATCACAAGGGAGCAGTTTCAGAAGATACTCGTCTCTAAAAACGTAATATGTATCTCATTTTATAGTTTAAAGAGCTTTTATCTATTTACGCAGAGGTAATCTTATTGGGCTCCTACTGACTAATTCAGTAATAATTATTACACAACACATTTGAAAGTCTTCGGGATTGAATTAAGATAGCACCCGCCCGCCAGATTTCATTTTATTATCATCATCAGCCGCTGACAGTCCATTTCCTTAAATAGAGGGATTTGCCATAATCTTCGGCGCTTATTTGTGCCTCGCAGCACCCCTGGAGAATATTGCATTCGCCCCCCGCAACCTCGAGTGGTTCACGACCCGCGACCACGTAAAGCTTACATTTTGTACCTTTTCATGCAAACTCTTGGGGAGAGGGGGGGGGGCGTCCCCACTACAGGGGCACGGACCTCCCTTTATCAGAAAGGGGATTAAGCCGTAGTCTCCACGCTGGCCTAGTGCGGGTCGGTAGACTTCACACACCCATGCGGACATGCAGGTTTCCTCACGAAGTTTTCCTTCTCCGATGAGTACATTGTTCTCTCATAATACAGATAATATATAAATTAGAAATAACTCATTGGTACGTAGCTGGGATCGAACCCGCGACAATTCGATCACAAGTCGTGTCTATAATCACTACACCACCAAGGTACTACAATGGATTAGGCCATAAACTCCCCGAATATAGGCGCTCTGATAGTTGACCTAACTATGAGGACTAGGTAAGGGATGTACGGGAATAATAGACAACAGCGTTACCATGTTATTCAATAACTATCTACTGCGATTTCCAAGATGCCTGCCAAGCGTAGAAATTCTGGCAAAGCCCTCCTTTTTAGGGGGGGGGGGGGGGGGGTGTCCAGCAGTGCGCTGATGATGATGATTAACGTTTCTTGTATTTTGTCGGCAGCCATTCTTCACGGAGCGGGTGTTCCAAATCTTCGACGAGGATGACTCGGGCGCCATATCGCTGCACGAGTTCATCGCGGCCGTGCACCGGTTCGCCGGACAGACCCCCGACGATAAGATTCGGTTCCTGTTCAAGGTTTACGATTTGGACGGTGAGAGCAT
This sequence comes from Thaumetopoea pityocampa, assembly GCA_017165845.1. Taxonomy (NCBI): domain Eukaryota; kingdom Metazoa; phylum Arthropoda; class Insecta; order Lepidoptera; family Notodontidae; genus Thaumetopoea; species Thaumetopoea pityocampa. The sequence continues at coordinate 8,678 of WUAW01038414.1, read as the reverse complement.
ATTGTTACGAATCAAGGGGAAATGTCGAAAATGCCGTTTGCGTGACGAAGATTATTTATTTAATTATCACACTCCACACACCTCGATAAGCAACAATCCAGATCGCACCCACGGTATTACTCAGTAGCCGCAGACATCGCAATAGTTATTGAAATCTTATATCCGGTTCGAAATATACACCACATCGCAGTTACTAATCAACTCTCTCTCTCTGCGAGACGCGCAGCCTTTTTATACTAACACTTGTATTTAAGTGTTTGTACTTCAGTAACTTCTGCGGCATTCTAAACATTTCGAGGTGTCGATTTGTTATACATAGGTTTTATATACTTCTTACATATCGTCTCCTTGAAACCTGTAAATGTCACGGAAATGTCGACCTTATGGCACAAACATTAAAGCTCATATTTCCAAGCACACACGTTACTTGTCATTTACGACCAAATTACAAAAAATACACAATATGGAGGAGGGAATCATTCTGAAAAAGGATGTACCTGTCTTGCGCCGACAACAATATATAACAATATATTTATCAATGTCTGTCACCTCGATCGATCTTCCTGGAAATTACCTGTCACATTACGGTTACCAAGACTGCTTCGGATATGTGAGTTACGTATGCGGTCAGACCATGTAATGTCACGGATCTGTCTACTCCGTGACGTGGAGCCCCTAGAAGGTGTCTACACGAGTCCAGAATTATCTGTGATTACGTGAAAATATCCTACATGAAAGTATCTTGGCACACCTTTGTCACCTCATCCATAGCCATACATCTTTTAATAAACTTTCGTTGATTAAGGGTGCTACGAACTTGATCATTTTGAAACAAGTTGTTGGTTTGATTAAAGTAGATTCAACCGTGTTAAACTTTTGACTGAATATATTAGTCATGCACAGGCGACGGTCTCATCCAGCACCGTGAGCTGCAGCACGTGATGCGAGCATGCATGGAAGAGAACGGCATGGAGTTCAGCGAAAACCAGCTGTTGGATTTAACCACCGCCATGTTTGAAGACGCTGATACCGAGCAACGTGGAGCTATAACCTTTGAGGCGTTGAAGAAACAAATTTGCAGTCACGAGGGACTGTTGGAGAATTTATCAATAAGGTAATCGATTCTTAAGACACTGTAGCTTGACGCCGGTATAACATTAGCGTCACTTCACCTTCCTTCATCATCACATGAACGTTGAGGCTATTCAGCTCCTCGAAAACACAGACTTAGAGAGAAGGCTTAAAAACACTATAACTCTTTGAGATAGTTTAGTAAACCTTAGTGTAATGTAGTGCAGTTGCTGCTTACCCTTAAAGATCTCAAGAATAAAGTTCCTGCCCCTTAACAGAGACAATAAATAAGTGTTAATGGACAAGTTGTTAACCAATAACCTACCTAGCAATTTAAGTTATTATAAAATCGAATTACTTATTAGTCTTTAGGTTAGATTGTAATCTTTTTTTTATTTGAGGTACGTTAATGTCACCTCCCTTTAGGTGTCGTAACTGCAGACGGAAGTGCGTCAGGGCGTTTAAATTTACCAAACGTCAACTGCGATTTCATAAACTGCTTTCAAGCTATCGCTTGCCAAATTTTAAAAAAGCTTAAAACTTAAAAAAACTGACACAATACGAACTGCGGTCTCTCCTTTCTCTTTAATCGCACTTTTAAGAAACTTTAGTATTTACCCATGACTAAACGAAGACGTTATTATGCGTTTGAGATAAGCAGTTACGAGTTTTTATGAATTCGTATTTTTATTAGATTGTTTCTTAACCTTTTAATCAAAAACCAGTTGGACATAGTATTGTAGTCTTTAAATTAATATATTTCCATCTTAAATACTACAGAATATTTTATCAAAATTGGTCACTTAGAACTGAACATCCTGACCTCCGTTTCACTAGCCGCGATCATGGTACGAGAGCTCAAGTAAAAATAGTGATGACTTTTGAGATTTTCCACTTAGCGCGAAAACTAAGATTCACTCGGGTGGAGCCTCGGGCAAAACCTAGTATTTCATATAATTGGTATTTTTTTTTAATAGTGATTTTTATATTGTCTTGTCAGTCTTTTTTAATATTTTTTTAAGTACTGTAGTAAAATATGATTTTACACCGTATAAAGCTATATAAAGTTACGTTTTTGTATTTTTTTTTCACATTTATCTCCATTCTATTCTTCATTATAATCGGCAACTTTCCATCTACGCCCGTGGGTACTTACGTTAGGCCCAGTTATGTACCAAAACAATGGGCAAAAACGTTATACCGTTATTCAACCAAACGTTATACCGTTATTCAACCAAACGTTATACCGTTATTCAACCAAATTCTACTACGATCACCAAGACGCCTGTCGAGCGTAGAGATTACGGCAAATCCCTCCTTTTTAAAGAGCATCATGTCCAGCAGTGGACTTCCACGGGCTAATTGTGACAATGATGGATCGGTAGTTTACGGTGCCTCCAGAGGGCGCAACAGTTTCTCTTCAACTAGGCCGATTATAATGCAGTTTTTTGTACAAACTATTCATTGTACATCAGGGGGTACATAGTCAGCCTGTCCGGCAAATAGACTTAAGTATACGGGTAAGCGACCCTGGCCCCCCGAGCTACTGCTGTCTCTTCCTTCTCTTTCCGAGATAGTAGTATCCTACATCCTATAGTTCTTCACCCTCTTTCCTTTCCTTCCTTTTCATGGGAACCCAATGAGGAAATTTAACCCTTTTGAAACTTATAAAAATGGCAGCGTCCTGGTTCGTCACCCGACACGTCTCGTTTCCCACGGGTCGAAAAGTGGGCTACGGACAGCCACTTTGCTCGTAGCAAGTGGAAAGAAGTATTCTCTACCTACTCCAATTCTTCGGTAGAATAGAAGTCAGTATCCCCGCCTGTCAAGCGGGAGACCGGGGTTCGATTCCCCGCCGGAGAGCCAGGGTAAAAATTATGATTGTATGTATGTATTAATCGTTGATTTTGAACCCCTACAGTATAGACCGTTGGCTCGTACCTCCGAAGCAAGAAAAGAACAAGAAGACGTTTCTCCAAAGACTTTCCTCCTTGAAGCCGTACCAACTGTCGCTTCCGTACCTCAGGAATAACTACGTGATCCTTACTTACTTGTTCCTGTACTTCCTCGTGAACATCGGGCTGTTCTTCGCGAGGTGTTGGGAGTACTGGGATAAGAATTGGTACACCGTATTTGCTAGAGGCTGTGGTGAGTGATCGCTCTTAAAATTCTGCGTTGAAAATTATATTCCACTAGCTTTTACCCGCGATTCCGCCCGCGTGAATGTCGGTTTTCTGCTATATGGGTAATCCCGAAACAATCAAAGTACTAGCTTTTGCCCGTAACTCCGCCCGCTTGAATCTCGGTTCTCCACTACATGGAAAATCCCGACACAATCATAGATTTACATAAAAACCTTAGAACCACTTTTACTTGACCTCTCGTACCTTAACGTCGGCTACTAAAATATGGATCAAGCTGTATCTTCAATCCTACTAGACCGATTTTGATGAAACATGCCGCTGTATTTAAGTCGGAATAGTACCTTTAAGATTGTTGTAGTTTAATCAAAATCTAACCGTTGATGTTTGCTTCAAACCCGAACAAACAAACAAACAAACATCGGCAGATTCGGTTTCAGAAGCTCTCAATTAGTCGATCTGAGTAGTTTGTTTTTAAATATCTTTGATTTTTAAACATTGAACATTAACAATTTTATAATAGTAATAGATTATACTATTTGTTTGTTCGTCTTTTGTGAGTTAAAGCGAAAGAAAATCGACGTGATGTTTTGTATGAATATACATAGTTTGCCAGACGAGTAATGTGGGCTACTATTTACATAAAATATACGTACATACACACACTCACGCTGGCATCCCACAAGGGTAGGCAGAGACCACAGTTTGCCACATACTACTACGATCCTGACACACCTCTCTCGCCTCATCCACATCCATACATCTTCTCATACACTTTCGTCGATGAAGGGTGCTACAAACTTGGCCTTTTTGGAACAAGTTGTTGAAAATATATGGCAAAATATATGGCTTCTGTGGAATAACGCAACCTGTAGGTGTATATTAGTATAATTTTTATTCGCACACAACAGACGTTTTGATCTGTGCTTCTATATAATTAGGGATTAAGTTATTAATAACTACAGTAAATAAAAAAAAATGCAACCCGTACATTAAATCGCATAAAATCATCCATTTTGATTTTTTAAGAATTTTATGTACCTAGTGACACTCGCGCCATATTTATCAAAATCGGTTGAGCCGTTGAATAGTTCCGAGCAGATATAGAAACGGACATACATAAATACATACGTACGGGTTAAACACATAACCATCCTTTTGGACTTCGCCGCAGTCGGGTGAAAAATGAGCAGATTTAACATTATATTTTATTATGTATTAATAATTTTCACAAATGATTGGATATTATTTAAACATCGAGAAAACTAGTTGTTAAAGGTAGTTTTAGATATATGAGATGACATTGACCCATTTGAAGCGACTTACAACAATCAGTAAAATATTGATATGAATTGATAGAACTTTAAAAATATTAAATTAAATAAATTAGTCTTTTGAGGAAAATCATATCGAAATGCTGTAATATCAACCGAGGTAATATCCTGAAACATTGACTTCATGCCTCACCAGGTCAATGTTTGAACTTCAATTGCTGCTGGATCCTGGTGCTCATGCTGCGGAACTGCATCACGCAGCTGCGGGTGCGAGGGTTCAGCGCGTGGCTGCCGCTCGACCACCACATATACCTCCACAAGCTGACTGGAATACTCATATGTATTTACAGTCTGGTGCATACGGTGATGCATCTTTGTAATTTTAGTGAGTATTTCTTTAATACATCTTTGTAATTTTAGTATTTATTTAATACATCTTTGTAATTTTAGTATTTCTTTAATACATCTTTGTAATTTTAGTGAGTATTTTCTTTAATATATCTGTTTAATTTTAGTGAATATTTCTTTAATACCACTTGTAATTTTAGTGAGTATTTCTTTAATACATCTTTGTAATTTTAGTATTTCTTTAATACATCTTTGTAATTTTAGTGAGTATTTCTTTAATATATCTTTTTAATTTTACTGAGTATTTCTTTAATACATCTTTGTAATTTTAGTGAGTATTTCTTTTCTTATAAAGAGGATGAGGTAGTAAAGATGTTTTGAGCTAGGAATATGGAAATTAGGGAAAAGGATTATAAGATGTAGGATACTACTATCTCGGAAGGAGCAGGACACAGTAGTAGCTCGGGGGGCCGGGGTCGCTTACCCGTATACTTAAGTGTATTTGCCGGACAGGCTAAAAAACTAAGTACCCCCTAACCTAATTTAAATTTGGGTTGAATAAATAAGATCCATGTGTCTCAGTTGATTAAAACTTTCCCAGGTCTAGTGATAATATACGACCCGGTGATAAATAAAAGGAACCGCACGCTGTACGAGTGGCTGCTGACGGACCGGCCCGGGATGTTCGGCCTTGTCGGTGGCTGCGCCAACCCCACCGGCGTGGCTCTGGCCGTAATTCTACTCATCATGTACGTGTGTAGCCAGCCTTTCATCAGGAGGACGGGGTGTTTTGAGGTCAGTCTCCAACGTATTTCAATTATAGCTTACTTCTTCCTCATTGCTGAGGTTATGGTAATAGAATTCTGGTTTCACGTTAACCTACTAGGTCTCACAGTCTAGTGACTAGTGTCAATCAGACATTTCTACGTCCTATGTTTTTTATGCCTTCCGAAAAATACGGAGAAGGTCGAACCTTCGGCAGGAGTTCACGAGCTGTAGCTCTATAATGTAGATATGTAGATATGTTTCTATAGTCTTACCAAAATCTTTAATGTTGATTTCGATTAACTACATGAACACATTTCGTAAGCTGTCAAAACTCGTACTAAATCCGCAGGTCCAAACGAATATTTCAAATGACTAAACCATCCAGTACCTCTCATGGTAAGCGTGGCATGGTACACGAGATCTTTTCGAATGCCGATTACTGAGTACTTTGCTACTGTTTCAGTCTCGGTGCTCAGCAACGCACGCGCAGACGCAGAACGTGTGGCGATCCACTTCGCTATATAGTACCCGGCGTTCTCAACAGATGGCGCAGTTCTTAAGTGACGATATTGACATAGAAGTCTTAATCACGCTAACGAAGTTTTATAGCGACTTAGCGTATATACAACATCCTGACATCAACCGTTGGAGCAGTAACAGGCCTAGTCAGACATAAATCCGCTTGATTGGAAAATCTTCCCTTTTCCGATACCGCCAATCCTGTCACGCTTCAACTTATATATGGTGGATCCTCACGTAATTAGCATGCTTATAAACTTCATGATGGTCATTCGTATCTCTAAAATGCAGTCTAAAAAACTGTCATGCCGCAAGCTTCCTTCAAAGTAATGAAGCGGCGACACTTGTGTACGTAGAAATCCCGCATTATGCACGCGTATCAATCGCACCAAAAATAAAATCGTCCCTACCCACAATAATAACCATTATCTGGCGGACAAATCACGGAAGGTGGAATAACTAGGTGCTGCAGCAGACCAGAATAGGGTGAGTGCGTGCGTTATGTCTGCTGCGACGCCGTGCAAGTGTGAACATATTTTTACGCCCTTATCCCAATTAGCATAAGTCATCAAGTATTTTGGCCTGGCGCGAATGCTATATGGTCAGGGAGTACTTAGTCTTTTAGCCTGTCCGGAAAATAGACTTAAGTATACGGGTAAGCGACCCCGGCCTCCCGAACTACTACTGTCTCTTCTTACTCCTTCCGTGATAGTAGTATCCTATAGTATTTTTACCAAATTCCACATTCCTTGCTCACCTATCCTATCTGATCCTTTTTCCGTGGGAACGCAATGAGCAACTTTAATCACTTTTGAACCTCAAAAAATGGCGGCATCGTGGTTCGCCATCCGACACGTTTCGTTTCCCGTGGGGGCGAAAAGTGGACCACGAATAGTCGCTTTGCTCGTAGCAAGTTGATAGAAGTGGTCTCTGCCTAACCCAATTCTTCGATAGTATAGTGGTCAGTATCCCCGCTGGTCACGCGAAAGACCGGGGTTCGATTCCCCGCCGGAGAACCAGGGGAAAAGGCGTGATTGTATGTATGTATGAATGTTATAACTACCTTCTCGCGGAGAACACACGAACAAACTTAAGACGGAACTTGCAGCAGCACAACAGCCGATCAGGACGCTGTTTAGCTCTCTACAAGCAATGTTCAGCAATAGCTATACTACGAAGGACTGCGGCCGGCGTCATGGACACCCACCGACCGACAAGAGTGCACCCTTCTTAAAAAATTTATAGCTTCAATTTCATCAATGTTTTATCCTTCCTTGATTACGATTTAACGATAATATTACCTTCCAGGTGTTCTACTGGACCCACCTGCTTTACATTCCTTTCTGGATAATACTGATATTCCACGGACCGAATTACTGGAAGTGGTTTATTCTGCCTGGAACTCTTTATATAACGGAACGGATTATGCGACTGGCTTGGATGAGGTAAATTTTTCAGTTAATTTTGGCCAGTGTAGAGTTAATTATATGGCACTTTGACCGTCATGTTGGTCATATATGACCGTCAACGGTTTCTCTTGAGACCCCACGGTAGTCACTGGTGACCGAATGGCCGGATAACCGGAGCACTTAACTTTTTAGAACTGTAAAATAAACTAAATGAAAATTGACAGTTAGTGTATTTGAATATGACCGAAATATAGAACATATAAATACTTTGAAATAATAAGTGCCTTATTGAACAATTTTTTTAACAGAACATCATTAAAAAATATTAGAACACATCTCGCATCTAACATGAATGATCCCGTGGCGTGGCGTCCTGGCCAAAACATAATGATTTCTCCGCGGCAGTCGGTGTTAAAGCAGACACGCTGCCTAGCATCACCTTGAAGTGCACTACTGGATATATGCTTACCCTATTTAAAAGGGTACCGGCATTCGAGCAAAACGCTTCGAGCTTCTTTATAAATCACTAGCTTTTGCCCGCGTCTCCGCCCGCGGTGAATGTCGGTTTTCCACAACATGGGAAATCCCGACACAATCCGAGATTTATATGAAAAGTCTATGAAACACTTTTACTTGACCTCTCGTATCTAAGTCGCGACTACTAAAACAGGGATCAAGCTGTATCTTCAATTCTACCGAACCGATTTTGATGAAACATGCTGTATTAATTAAGTCGGAATAGTACCTTTAAGACTGTAACTGCTTAATCAAAATCTACTCGCTGGTTTTTGTATGAAGCCCGAGCAAACAAACAAACATCGACGGATTCGGTTTCAGAAGCCCTTAATTAGTCGATCTGAGTTGTGTGTTTTTAAATATCTTTGATTTTCGAAAATTTGACATTTAAGAATTTTATAATAGTATAGATAGAAGACAAACACAATGCTTGAGGTCGTCAGAAAGCGTGAGTTTTAAGATGACGGCTCATTCCACAGAAATTGAACCGTTCACTGTTAAAGCGATTAAGCTCTGGATTATGTTACCGTTACCGATAAGACGTACTGAGTCAGTATTGTATTAATTTACCGTTACCGATAAGATGTACCGAGTCAGTATTGTATTAAAAAAACTGTTGAAAGTAATATATA
>WUAW01038412.1:0-18800 GCA_017165845.1 Thaumetopoea pityocampa | reverse complement strand
ATTTCTACCATATTCCCAAAACTCGACAAAAAATGTGAAGATTAGATCTAACTATGGAAACTTGCGTACGCTAACGTAGATCCCCGTCGAGTCTCCCGTGGACCCCTGGGGGTCCACCTGAACCACTTTGGGAATTAAGGTGCTAGACAAATATTGTGATAGCTTGGCTAACGTGCACGATATAAATGTAATTTATAGCGTGTAGCAGTCAAAAATAATGTAGCTTTATAATAGTGAAAACATTTTTAGACTCGGATCATCAGTTCCGGAGATTACCGCCTTAAATTACTTACGAACGTCAAATTTTACCTCTATAATATTTGTATAGATTAGCTTTTGCCCGAGGCTCCGCCCGCGTGAATGCCGATTTTCTGCTACATGAGAAATTCCAAAACAATCATAGACATAAGAAACCCGTGACCAGTTTTACTTGACCTCTCGTACCTTAACGGCGGCTACTAAAACAGGGATCAACCTGTACCTTTAATTCTACTGGACCAATTTTGATGAAACATGCCGCAATATTTAGTGGGAATAGTACCTTTAAGACTGTAATAGTTTGAGCAAAATCTATCTACTGGTTTTTGCGTGAAGCCCGAACAAACAAACAAACAAACATCGACGGATTTAGTTAAACAAACAAACATCAGTTTCAGAATCCCTTAATTATTAGATTTGAGTAGTTTGTTTTTGAAAAATTGACATTTAACAATTTTATAATAGTATAGATAATGGTAACATATGACGGATACTGTGCACGTGCTCGACCCGGATATGGCGGTAGTGTCGCGTCTTTCCGTATTCATTGTCGTGTGTCGTCGTTTGAACTAACGGTACTGACATCTTCTTCTTCTTCTTCTATTTTTTATAGTGGCAATCGGCTGCGAATTCGCGCCATTTCTGCCAGTGTCGAGTGAATATAATTTCATTATATAATATTTTTTCAAAATAACGATAAAAAATCGGTGTCATATTTTATTGCTTCATAAGAGTTTTGAAGTCAGTCAAACGACGACCACTTTGTCCAGACAAAATTACCGCAGGCTTATATTGTCATGAAAAAATACGGTCATTTTGCCATTTCTTTACGTCACATTACCTCACACTATTCATTATGTCACAGTTTTATTCTACTGTTTCAATATTGTTCACGATTATTGACGATTAATACACAAAACAACACCTAATTTATATATTAAATATCACAGTAAACTTATATAAAAAGTTAAAAAAAGCTTCAAGTGATGCTTCACTCGGGTTGCCGCCAAAACTCCAATTGACATGTTATCACAGTACGTAAACATTGATAAAGCGGAGTGAGGGTAGACCCCCGAATAGGTGGACCGATGATCTAATGAAGGTCGTGGGCAATCGGTGGATGCAGACGGCTCATAGCTGCTCGGTATGATGTCTACTACTGGTTATAGGCCTCAGGTGAGGCCTATAACCATCGTTGTACTTCTGTGGGCTGACATGGTGAGGATGATGAAACATTGACGACTGATTAGTATAGTGCCAGTGACTACTTTCTTTGCCAATAAGTCCCAGGTTCGAATCTTAGTAGGGGCAAACTTTGTATGATGAACACAAATGTTTGCATCCGAGTCATGGACGTTTTTATCTATTTATGTATTGTATTTATCTATATAAGTATCTATATCGTTGTCTAGTACTAAATATACAGGAAATCCTAGTTTGGGACTGGATCAGTGTGTGTGATAATTGTCCATCTTATTATCACTATTATCATAATCATTATTTGTGTACAACACTAGTAATTTATAATAGCATAATTGTCGTGTGTGGTGACTTTAATAGTTCTGAACTCAGGGCTGATTAGTTAAAATAATCTTTAGAGTGTTTGTTGCGTAAGCGAGTGGACACTTGGAAATTTATAAGATGTTATCATATCTGATATTGGTTCTGAATATATTTATATAACCTTGAATTGCTCAACTTGACATAAATGCCTTTGTGCTGTGTGATGACATGGCTAAATGATATAACATAACATATAATTTAAAAAGTTACGAAAATATCTATTAATATTGTTGGTAATTCTGTTGTAACAGAATTTAACTAAATTTAGTCTCTCCCTATATTTGTTTAATGTCAAACGCCAAAATGAGATAGCTACAATTTTGCTGTCAGTTTTGTTTAGACACGTTAAAATTAAGAATTATTTATGGACGTGATCTCGGAACATAACGACTAAAGATACGCAAAAACGCAACATTTTTTGTACAGTTAGACAGAAATGTAGGTTGATACTCGCTAAAAATGTTTGCTATCTCGTTTTGACGTTTAACATTAGAAAAAGATAGGGAGAGACTATTTTGGTTAAATTCTGTTACCGCAAAATTACGATGATTGGTGCTAATTCAATTGTAACAGAACTTAACTAAATTTGGTCCCTCCCTATCTTTTTCTAAAGTCAAACGCCTAAACGAGATAGCAAACATTTATAACGAGTATTGACCTACGTTTCTGTCAAGCGATTCGAAAAAAAATATTGCGTTTCTGCGTATCTTTTAATTTTGACGTTCCTGAACGAAACTGACAGCACCAAAATTGTAGATATCTCGTTTTGGCGTTTGACATTAGAAAGAGATAGTGAGGGATTAAGTCTGGTTGAGTTTTGTTGCAACAGAATCAGCAAAATTGTTTCATAATTATGTATCTTTAAAAGGCGTTAAATTAGGTGGGTGTGTTAGGTAATGTAAAAATATCGATGAGGTTTATATAGATACGGTGAATATATGAACTATATTACTCCGTAGAAAACAGGGCCACTCCCACCTGCCTATCTGAAGGTCAGATCTTTTATGCGTATGTACATATATAGACTCACGCTGTTATTCCATAGGGATAGGCAGATAGCACAGTTTGCCACACACTACGATACTGACACCTGCCTTGCCTCATCCACATTCATACATCTTTTCATATACACTTTCGTCAATTAAGGGTGCTACGAACTTGACCCTTTTGAAACAAATTGTTGATTTGATTAAGACTGGTTTTATCTGGGCGTCGTTTTTTGACACATAAACTTGCCAAGTATATTCGTTTCGTTGTTCGAATCTCACTCATCCTTTCTAAATGAACAAACTATTGGAGCATCCCTTTCTTGGTCCTTGTCATCAGGTCATACTTTGATCTCTTATCATTCTATTGCTCAACTGGTCACTGAATCTTGTGTTCACCTTTCGATATATTTTGCCACTTCAAAAATTATGCGTGCTGATATTTCTACACGTTCCGTGTTACGGAACGCATCTAACATGTTGAATGCGGACTGGTTTTACAATCAGACTAGTGGTTGTGAATTCCGTTGGCCATGGACGCTTTCAGATGACAATCGTTCATTTGAATCATTTCGTTCATCTGTAAACTTTGGCTGAAATTTGGAAAAAAAAATCTGTTTAAATTTCGCATGAGGATTGTCAGGCCCATCTTAAGTATATTCGACGTCGGGGTGTGAAAGTCAGCCTGCGCTCCTCTCCTCCCCTTCCCGCCACCGCTCTTGTCAACAAAAAAAACGCTGTGCAATTTTTATGGTTCATTTATTAATTCCTTTAAAATCATATTATACAAATAAAAATCGATTTATTTTTTGTCAATTCAAAATCCCGAAAAAATACTGACACGTACCGAGAGCGGCACGCGACGTCTTTAGGAAAACAATACCTATGACGTATAATGAACTAACTGTACCCGCGGCTCCGCTCGCGTGGTCTCACTGTAGTAGGTACCTATCGAAATTTATGGCGGTCGGCTTGCGCCCCCTAGGACTCAGCGCCCGGGTGCACCGAACCCCTTGAACCCCTGATGATGATGGCCCTGTGGAAAGTGATAGTTATGAAATAGTAATAGTGATAGCGTATGATAGGGATGGTCCTAGGATGATGAGAAGAAGTGTATAGTGTATTAAATAATAGTTAAGTATGACACGATATAGAGAAATACACTAGTAATCTAGTGATGCTACACACGACTCACGATCAAAATTTCATGGGTTCATTCCCAGTCCTGTACCATTGGGGTGTTTCAAACTCATATACTGTGTATCAAAATAGTCAACGGAAGGAAAATTTCTTGGCGAAACCTGCTCGTCCATACGGGTATGAAGTTTACCAATCGCACAAAGCCATTTAAGCAACTTATAATAGACGTAAAAAATAATTTCACTTTTACAATTTGATGTCAAGAATATCCACAAAATAATTACCTATGAACTAACGCAACATAAGTTTAAATCGAATATGATATGCAATTTTCGACCGTGTTCTACATAGCATAAATATAGTCCGCGTGTTGTGTTGAAATCTTGTTTACAACTGTCTAGTATGTAATGTGTGTAATATGCAATGTAATGTTTAATATATTCACAAATGTAGCGTCTACATTGAGTAATTATTATAGCATATTAGCTGTTGGCCGCGGCTTCGGCCGTGTAAATGTCAGTTTTCCGCTACATAAAAAATAAGAACCACTTTTACTTGAACTGTCGTACCTTAATGGTGGCTACTAAAACAGGGATCAAGCAGTATCTTCAATTCTACTGAATCGATTTGATGAAACATGCCGTAGTATTTAAACTTTAATAATGTAATAGTTTGACCAAAATCTACCAGTTGCTTTTTGCGTGAAGTTAGAACAAACAAACAAACATCGACGTAGTGACGTAGTGACATAGAGTGACGTAGCATATGTACAACGTCCCGACATCAGTCGTAGGGGCGGTGGCAGGCCCCGCCATACATAACACCCGTCTGGTCGGAAGATCTTCCCTTTTTAGGTACCGCCACTGTTCCTACCACACTGCTAACTTCGACCTGATCATCAACTTCGTCAACATTATCATTGTGAGTATCACCTTGCCACACTTCTACAAAATCTTTTTAAAGACGAATTATTTTCAATGATGTCATATCAAACACAGACCCCTCCATGTTAACGATCTATAACACATTACTACCTACAAACTTGTTATGTTATACTCATGTACGCGCGTTAGAAATTATACTTCTTTAGCTAAAAACATATGTATGTATGTATTTACAGATAATTATTGTCAACTAACAGCAGACGGCTATGTGTGTACATACAAAAATTGACAGCTGACTGGTTGGCATATGTGCGTTAGAGGCTAACTTCACAACTAACTTCACTGTGTGAATTTTTCGTTGTATGTTATTAATTTACACTTAATACACTAATGAAATATGGGTGAACCTAATGCCTAAAGCAATATCTACCAATCAGCCTTCAGATGGTGCTGATATTACATAAGGTAAGTGAAATAACAGATGTGAACGAAAGGATTCTGAAACACGTATATCTAAAGCTCATATAGTTAATTAATAAATATAGGATGCAAAATAGATTAATACAATAGAAGGAAAATAAAATACATGAATAATTAAATATTTCTATTGAGATGATTCTGCCATTTCACGCTGAATAAATTCACGAACTTTAATTAATAATTTTAAATGAGTAACGTGCGGTACACTGTCCTACTACGAACGGCAGTGAATTTCAAACAAGGACAGATTGAACTAGATAAGACGTGAGAATAAAACTAATCTATGCGAGGAACACCGGAGAAGATTGTGTTGCTAGAACGTAAGTTGCACGCTTCGTCAAATTTTATTCCCATAATTTTCTCCTAACGCGCCTAAAGAAATACAATTTCAAAAAAAAATCCTGATATCAATTCGAGTGGTATATTTTAAGGATCTAATTTATGCCCTTTTAAAGGAAATTAAAAAAAAAATTATAGGTTACTTTAGGTATTATAGGTATAACACATTGATATCACGCATCAAACTCAGAATGCCAATCATTGTGAGTGCCGTCAGCAGCGAAAATTCGCGAAGGTCTACTGAGAACATTTATTGTAGTTAATGTACAGTTCCAGTGCTAAACATAGTATGTGATATTACACATATAATCGTAATATCTATTGTGTCGTTTTATATAAATTACGTTAACGTCAAAGAACTTAATCCTGGGATGTTTCAGTTGGGTGGGTCTAACTTTGAGAAGGAGGTGAGTTGTTAAATGCACCTCGGCTTTGCGGCGTTCGGGAAACTACGTGCCATCTCGTCAAAAAATCATAGTACCTTAAAGCTAGGCAATATTTAATTAATGCGTGTTGACAGTGATGACTTACGGATCTAAGATATGACTACTGATTTTGAGCCTTATAAGAAAAGATCAAGTTCATGGTCACTCAGCGAGCAACGGGCTAAGATAAAATCCGTAATGAGGAAATCCCCCAAAGAATCAGAGTTACTGATGTAACTCAAAGGATTGCAACGCTGAAATGGCAGTGGGCGGAGCACATAGTTCGGAGACCCGATGAACGATGGAGTTCTAAAGTGGCGACTCCGAACCGGAAAGCTTAGAGTGAGTCGATCTCTGATTAGATGGACCGATGACACAATTAAGGTCACAGCAATCAGTGGAAGCAGGTGGCTCAGTGTCGGGATCATTAGAGGAGGCCTATATCTAGCAGCTGACGTTTGTGGGCTGATATGATGATAATGACGAAAAATAAAAAATGTATTCTTCACTTTTATATTCTATGTAATTAAGCGCGCAGATCTTAGAGGAGCATTTAACTTGGCTTAAACTGTAATTATCATTAAATTCAAATATAAATTAAAACTGTAATAAAATTAAAAATGTAATAACTTACTATGAATAGTCGTTTTCTTTCAAAAATGTAACTGCATTCCGGCGTAAGTACAACATAAGTCTTAATCATTAGTGTATTTGATTCAGTATTATTTTTATCATTACAATTTTGAAGTCTTTTATGTATGTTCCAGTCTTGGATATTGACCTTTTTCCTTCGTTCACACTCCAAGCGGTCTTAAATAGACATATCCAATCCCAGCCTCCATGTCATCTGATGTCGTTGATCATACACTGTCGTGATCTCCTTCATCCTCATGTATCTCTTCTTGATCTCCACTTCAAGACTCGTCCAGCAATTCAGGTGTCCTTTGATTACTTTTTATAATATTTGCTGTTACTACTATTGTTTTCAGTTCTTGACGTGCTCCCAAAATATACATTTCACAGAATAATTGCTCTTTCCGTTCATTTCTATGCAACTGTGAATTCTTCAGAAGACTTTTTAAGATCGCAATTTGTATTTTTATACAGTGCTATAAATGAGCATCGGCATGACTCTATGCCACAATATTAGTTCCAAAACTAAAAATTGTATAATGCCAAAGATGTATAATAGTGTCAATTCTGATGACAAACTAAATTTTGGTTGTCCTCTCTTTTTCTATTGCCAAATACCAAAAGGAGATAGCAAACAATTTTAGTAAGTACCAACATACATTTCTGTCAAAAAGTACAAAAAATATTGCATTTTTCAATATCTTCAATCGGCATCTTCCCAAGTCAAGTCTAAATATGTATGTAGAGGTTGATTTTGAGATGTATAAACAAAGCCGAGAGCGCCAAAATTGTTGTTATCTTGTTTTGGCGTTTGGCATTAGAAAAAGGTAGGAAAGCTTAAATTTAGCTGTTATATTACAGCAGAATTTAAACCCATGTCTTACCAAATTGGTACGCCCGAGATCAACGATTGACAAGCTGTTTTTATTAATTCTTTTTTTCCTTATTTCGAGGTCCAGTGACTCACACTGGATGAGTAACTTGACTAGTTTTAGATGCGTGGTACACAGATGATCATGGTCATATGATACGTCATCGCTTTATTAGTAACTGGGCTTCTAAACAAATTCCGATGTCGAAGGCTAATCGAAAATATGGGCGTACACTGTGTTTAAGCTTTGATAGAAGGTATATTCTGTCCGATGTTGTTAATATTTGCTTTTATTGCTTTTGTTTCAGGATTCGTTTTCCAAAAAAATCTGTTTAGATTTGCCTAATCGTCAATATCTTCAAAGACTTCCATATCTTATTTCATAACATTTAGCTCATTTCTCTAGCAAGGGATTTGTGAGCACGCGTGTAAACGATTAGTTTCACTTCTTACACGCGTTTACTACTCTTGTGTACATCACCATCAGTCCGTGGAAGTCCATTGCTGGAGGTGGGCCTCCCACTTAAACGGAGGAATTTGCCACAAACTTGCCTGCCTGCCATGCTTGGCAGACGTCATAAAGATAGCAGTAGATTGTCTCATAGAAAACCGTACGGATAGAGTAACTGAGTCAATATATTATCAATAAGTTATACTATACACAGTTTACAATTGATAGAATTATATAAATCAGTTCAGTAATAAGTTAAAAACCTTTCAAATTTGATAGTGGGGATAATCTTCAAGTTACAAGAAAAGGATGTACGTACTGTTTTATGACGTCACCGCCATTTTGATGCGGGCGCATGCCCGCACCAAAATAGAGAGACAGTGAGATGCTCTCACTACGACCTCGCTTTTCCTTATGCCCATTGTTTAAAATATTAACTGCTACCTTATTTTACCACCAATGCCGGTACTGTTTCTTACATAAAGATTTTTGTGTAGTATTTGCTCGCGCGTATAAAATCAGTTGTAAAATTGTCGTAAAAAAACGGTCGAGTTTTAGTAGACTCGTTTACAGTCGAGTTATGCCGTCGTCAGATTACTTAACTCACTTGTAAATGTCAAGAGTAGTAGGTGTGTAGTCAGTCGTCTAATGTCCGGTTACAAAACTTGTAAAACCAGAATATATTTTAAATTTTTTAAAGGGTTTTAATGTGTTCAAATTATGTATAATCTCTTCTCCGCACTTGACAGACGTCCTGGAGATTGCAGTAGAGTTTTTATGTATAGCAGGATATCGGTGCTAAAAACTGGTAGCAGGAGAGCTACCCTGGTATCCCTTAGCTGCTTGGAAAGAGATGCGGTGATGCTATTATTATGCCGGGCCATACACTGGTCATCTACGTAACGAATAATTCTTTTAATGGTAGTGATTGCAAAAGTCACTCACATCCAGAGTCATATAAAAAAAGACTTGCAGTTCAAAAATGTATGTAAAAGTAGGAGAGCCAATTAGACCGCTACAATATATCTGCGGGAAGAAAGAGTAGCACTGTTCTAATTCGTATATAATCATCATTATTAGTCCGTCGAAACTGACTAATGGAAATGAGCCTCCGCCTTAAATAGGAGGGAGTAGCCATAATCTCCACACTCGGTGAGCGTCTTACATCTTGGTCAGTAGATCCTGATCACGGGATAACGATGCTGCCCATTATCCTAGTACATTCTGTAAGTGGTTCTCTCAGCAACCACAGGAAGAGATGTAACAGTGGCACTATCATTATTATACCACACAGCAGATACATCTAGAAAATGGCTACACAATTCATATACACGAAAAAATCCAAACAGACGCTGTTCCAATCTGACTCTATGATGTAGACGTGTTGGTGTTCTTGAAATCTTATTACCTGTATGTCATGTAAGTATATATCTGTATTTAAGGGGATATGTCTACTATGTCAAAGGAATATAGCAGCGCTTAAATCACTTGATATTTTTTCTACTGATATTGCAAACATTGTGATGGTTCGGCTAAAATACATGATATAAATATAATTTATAATCTGTAGCAAGTACTCAGAAATAATGTAGTTTTCTACTAGTGATTTTTTTTTAAATTGGGCCATTCCGTATCATCCCCACTACAGGGGCACGGACCTCCCCTAATCAGGAGGGGGATTAGGCCGTAGTCTACCGCGCTGGCCTAGTGCGGATTGGTAGACTTCACACACCCATGCGGGTATGCAGGTTTCGTCACTAAGTTTTCACTCTCCGATGAGTACTTTGATTTCTAAAATATAGACCGTACATGATTATAGAAATATCTCACTGGTACGAAACCGGGATCGAACCCCCGATCTTTCGATCGCAAGTCTTGTCTAGCACCACTAGACTATCAATGTACTACTAGACCATCAATGTATATGTAGATATGGAAACGTAAGGGAAGGAGGGGAGTTACTATCAACTGGATTTTAACTACCTCAAAAGAACGTTTGTCTGCGAGAGTTAATAACGTATCAAGTTATTGAATAGTACAAGTCAGGTTATTAATAAATTGTAAGAAATTAGTTTTGAGTATTATTTTATATTAGTATTACGTGGTACGCTGTGTGACGCCGGCATAATAATAGCGTCACTCCATTTTTCTCCGTGGATGATGTGAAAACCAGCTAAGGGATGTACCAGGATGATAGGCAGCAGAGCCATCCTGTTATTTAATCAATTCTACTAGGATCTGCAAGACGCCTGCCAAGCAAGGTGATTTTGGCAAATCCCTTCTTTGTAAAAAGAAGGATCATGTCCAGCAGTGGACTTCTATGAGCTAATGATGATGATGATAAATGTAGCTTTTTATTTATTTATCAAGTGTCAATAATCGTGAACAATATTGAAACATTTGAATAAAACTAACTAACCACGGACAGTAACTGTTTTAAAGGGAGCAGAGTCTAGTCAACGTGTTAATTGCAACATTGACTTCTCAACTATTGTTGACCAATAATCTTGGTTTTGCATGCAAAACTGGCAGAAAGATCCGATGTAGAGAATGGAGATAGGCCATTATCATCACAATCACAAACGTAGCCTCAGGTTTAACTAGTTCTACGTAAGCATCGAAGAGCCCTACTTTGTCACTGGATAAGAACAGGATCTAGTTCGATAAGTAGTCATTAGGTCTCGTAAGGTTTGCGAGACTTGTAGTAGGTGCAAGACATTTTTTTTCACGCAGCGAATATCCTACATAGGACTTGCGCAGTCGCGAGGTCGGCTTGCGGGGCGTGTCAGACTCTTACTAACTAAAGGCTCCGCGGTGGTCTTCGTCGACACATGAAGGAGCATCGGGAACCGCTCTGGATAACTTACCAATGCACCTCGTTGTCTTACTCTTTTGATCACTTTTCAAGGAGAAACCTACTCCCCGCAGCACCTCAACACCTCCAGGTGCTTACGGTGACACGAGCCACTCGTGTCATCAAGCTAACACGTGGTTTGTCTCTTTCTATATCATTACAAATTTATTAAAACTCAAAGGGACAAACTACAGATTAGCTTAAACTAGGTGTAAATATTTTTATGAATAAGGCCATTAGTATTTACTTGCTTGTTAATTATATTAAATTTTGGATTACTTCCTAGATTTTTAAGTGATGCATTGTCTTCTATTTTAACGTTGAATATAACCTGTATAAGTACTAGTTAAAAATATATAACAACATATATTACAAATTAAGTTAGTTAAGGTGTATTTCCACCAAAATTTTTTACGGTACATTAAGCGCGTGTATTGGCCTGTATATATCAACTAACTAAGCCTTATATATATATATATATATTTATATATTTAAATAAATAAAAAAATCATTTATTGGCTTCTTTAAAAAAATATTGCTAATATATAAACCAATTATTTGACGAATGATATATTTAGTGGTAGTGACCCTTAATTCTGTGTCAATTGGTATACGAAAAGCCTTAAACCACTTTTACTTGACCTCTCGTACCTTAACGTCGGCTACTAAAACAGGGATCAAGCTGCATCTTAAATTCTATAATTCAATTCAATTTTGATGAAACATGCCGCAGTATTTAAATCGTAATAGTACGAGTATTTTTAAGACTGTATCGGTTTAACCAAAATCTACCCCCTCGTTTCTGCGTGAAGCCCGAACAAACAAACATCGATGGATTTGGTTTCAGAAGCCCTTAAGTAGTCGATCTGAGTAGTTTGTTTTTAAATATCTTGGCTTTTTGAAAAATTGACATTTAACAATTTTATATCTATATATAATAATATAATATGCACTTGCGTTTATCTATATAAGTGCATTGGTGCATTGGTGGTGTAGTGGTTTTAGACACGGCTTACGATTGAAGGGTCGGGGGTTCGATTCCGGTCCAGTACCACTGAGTTATTATTTGTTATTCATGTACGGTCTACATTGTAGACACCAATGTACTTAACGGAATAGGAAAGCTTCGTAAGGAAACCTGCATGCTCACATGGGTGTGTGAAGTCTACCAACCCGCACTAGGCCAGCGCGGTAGACTACGGCCTAATCCCCCTCCTGATCAGGGGAGGTCCGTGCCGATGATGATGATGGTCCATGATGATGATGATGTAAGTAAGTATATCGTTGTCTGGTACTCAAGACACAGGGAATCCTAATTTGTTGTTTGTTTGTTGTGTATCCAATGTTTGAAAATAAGTCAATAAATAAATAACAAGAACTCAGGTAGGGTTCTAACTAATTCACTCACATCCGTTAACAAGTTGAAACAATATTGTTGGCACTAATTGACAGAGTGAAAATTATAATGCAAAATAACTTGAGCAATTAATTAGATTTTGAACTAGCTTTGGCCCGCGGCTTCGCCCGCGTGTATGTCGGTTATCTGCTACATGAGAAATCCCGACACAATAATAGATTTATTAACAAAAAAACAAACCATTTTACTTAACCTCTCGTACCTAAGCGGCCGGCTACTAAAACAGGGATCAAGCTGTATCAACAATTTTACTGGACCGATTTTGATGACACATGCTGCATTAATTAAGTCGGAATTGTACCTTTAAGTCTGTAATAGTTTAATCAAAATCTACCTGCTGGTTTTTGCGTGAAGCCTGAACAAACAAGCAAACAAACATCGACGGATTCAGTTTCAGAAGCTCTCAATTAGTCAATCTTGAGTAGTTTGTTTTTAAATATTTTTGATTTTTTAAAATTTGACATTTAAGAGTTTTATAATAGTATAGATTTGTTTTAAAACTGTGGAAGACAACTTGATATTTAAGAGTCATGCGGGCTTAACTTGATACTTAATGGTTAAGAGCGAGACGGATAGACAATTTAATGTTAGTTAATTAAGATTTATGAATTATAGCAACGTTTATCGGTTCTGCGAACTATGTGTTCCGCCCACAGGCACTTCAGCAAATGAACTTGTGTAATTCAATGCACTTGTGTAATTGCCCTATTGGATGGCGAACGGTAAGGTCGTCTTCCCACAATCTCACTTAATTTGTGGGATCGCGAGAATATGGTCAAGCCAAGCGTGTTCTCTAATATTTTATGCATTGATTAGTAAGTTATATTTTAAAATAAGTGTGTTGCATCGGCATAATAATAGCGTCACTGCATTTCTTCCCGTGGATGATGGAGAACCAGCTGTGGGATGTAGCAGGATGTATGGACTCAATGTGCCTAATGCATTGTTTTAATGGTCTAAAACTATCTTCGTATTATTGCCTCTCTAGTGAAACCGGTTTGGGGCACATCGGCTGGATGGTTTCAAAGTCTATAAGGGAGACAGGTCGAAACAATTTTTGTATTTTAGGGTATATAGGGTATAGGGTATGTAGAGAAGTGAGAATCCGATGATGAATATACCAACCAAATGTGAATGATCAGTGGAAGTATCGCAAAATTGCGAATTGGGAAAACCTACCTTAACCAAATTAACGACTTGTTTCGACAAGGTCAAGTTCATAACACCTTTTTACGAGGAAACCGTATGTAAGGATGTATGAAAGTGGATGAGGCGAGAGAGGTGTGTCAGGATTGGAGTTTGTGGCGAAGTGTAAGCCCTGTTTACCTTTGGTATATTACTTGAGTGTATGTATCTATTTATACTATGTAATTGTTAAATATCAAATTTTCAAAAACCAAAAATATTTAAAAAGAAACTGCTCAGATCGATTAATTAAGCTTCTGAAACCAAATCTGTCGATATTTGTTTGTTTGTTTATTTGTTTGTTTGTTCGGGCTTCACGCAAAAACTAGCGAGTAGATTTTGGTCAAACTATTACGATCTTAAAGATACTATTCCAACTGCGGCATGTTTCATCAAAATCGGTCCAGTAGAATTGAAGATACAGCTTGATCGATTAATTAAGCCGGGATAGCACCTTTAAGACTGTAACAGTTTAATCAAAATCTACCTATTTGTATTTGCGTGAAGCCCGAACTAACAAACAAACATCTATGGATTTGGTTTCAGAAGCCCTGAATTAGTCGATCTGAGTAGTTTGTTTTTAAACATCTTTGATTTTTGAAAATTTGACATTTAACAATTTTATAATAGTATAGATAGATAATGTTTTACATTCCAACTTTATCTAAATAAGTATCATCCCTGAAACATTAAAGCATCCCTGGGAAAACATTAAAAACTTATTTTTGACACAATAATTTTAATTTAGCTCGCATCTGATAGAATTTTGAACAATATCTTGCATGCGTAGTAGTCGTTTTATGAATAATGAGGCATCCCAGAGCCGTTATTTTTGCTTAACTTAATTGTCGGCAACATGCGATTAAGTTGAACGGTTACTGCGCATCAAGATTTTGTTAGAGTTATTCGCCGGTCGCTATACCAGTGGCTATGTCTTGTGAAGCCATTATAATAATAGCGTTAGTCCATTCTTTACCGTGTATATGGAGAGAAAGAGTTAGCAGATGTACTGGAATCATGGACAGCAGTGTTATCGTGTTATTCAATCAGAATCTACTGCCATTTCCAAGACGGCTGCCAAGCGGGGAGATTTTGGCAAACTGTTCCTTTATAAGCAGGTGACTCATGTTAATGTGCGGATTTTCACCGGCTGATTATGATGATGGTGATACCAGAAGGTTGAAATATTCATTCTATCTACTGTCATGTTAACAAGCCTATGTAGTGCCATCTGTCGTCAATTATAAGCTGATTATAAGCTACTTGGTAACCGAGGTACTGCAACGTGTTTTCCCGCGGGAAGTTATCACATGCCCATGCCAAACTTGGAAAGACGCCGGCGCCGAGCGAACCTCGGCCGCTTGGGTTCTAATTTAATTATAATCAGAATGTCAAATTAAGATAGTCAACATATTCAGGATATCTTTGAAGAAAATCATATATATATATATATATATATATATATATTTGTATACCACAGTATAAATCATTTAAATTAATAATTATTTTATTACCTCATTTACAATAAAACTTATATGTAAATATATTGCTGTTGTTACGACCGACTAAACTCACTGCTTCGGAATTTATCACAGAGATACATTAAAATGCAAGGACAGGGTTAGGATATTGATCAACATTACTATATTCACGTAGTTATTTTAAACGGGATTCGTTTTTTGATATTCGTTTATTGTGTACTACACAATAAACGAATATCAAAAAACGCGTTTAAAATATATTAAAATTTAATTTAAACATATAATAATTTCGTGTGAAACAATGAAAACGTACCTCTAGTTTTACGTACACAAAAGTCCCTTCACTTAACGGCCCTTTGCACAAACATCACTTTCGACAGTTTCGTCACGATATTACGCAAACTTATCAATCCGCGACGTACAGCTCAACCGGCGGCCGTACCAATACTGCATTGCTTGCAAAACCACTCCGGCGCAGCGCAGGATAAACGACCAGTCAATTTAGACCTTTACAAGTAACAACGGTTCACCCGCTCGCGGAACTAGTAACAGTGTGCGCGGGGGCTGAAGTGGTTTATTGCAAATTGGACGTTTATATATTATGAGCAACAGAAATGATTTTATCCGCCACCAAAATTGAAAGGCTTCCGAGATGAGGTCAGTGACAATTAAAGTTCTTGGCAAAAACAAGAACCGGGAGTTAAGATGATAACTACTTGAGCACTGACTTGAAATAAAGTCAGGATTTTCAGGAGTTTTATTTAGATTGATGATATCCTCAATGGTGGTAGGGAAAACTGGGAGTTGAGATTCTTATGTTCTCTTGAGACCTGATTAAGCGATAAGTTCTTTAATCAAATGTTTTATTTTATTTAGTAAATTTTAACTGGCATAGGAGGTTTTATAGCCTACTGTTACCACGCTGGCTAGACGGGTTGGCACAGGGATTCGTTTCGAGTGTTCCTTCTCTTGCACTGATGCATGTTGTGCATTTGTCCCTTGGTCGCCTCTTACGACTCCCTGAGAAGTGAAGGGGTGGTGACAATGGTATTCTAAAGACGTCACCACACGCTCGCTGGATGCAGGTGGCTATGGACCGGTCGCGCTGGAATTCGATTGGAGATGCCTATGTTCAGCAGTGGACAGCGACGGGCTGAAATGATGATGATGATGATGAACTGGCATATCCTGTATGACATCGGCATAGTAAAGTGTCACACTATTTCTTTCTATAGTTGCTATAAGAACCACCTAAGGGATGTACCAGGGCAGCAACATTATTCTGTTATTCAATAAAAATCTGCTGCGATGTTCAAGATACCGGCCAAGCATGGGGCCTGTCAAATCCCTCCTTTTCAAGGAGTAAACCCATATCCACAGGCTTCCATAGACTGGGGATGATGATCATGAAATTTCCAAGAGTGGCAGGGAAATTTGAGAGCCGTGATTGTCATATCCATTGAGTCTTGATTGTAATGGAGACAACTCGTTGTCAGGTTAGGATATAGTCGGTTTTGGATATAAAATGAAATACCACATAAATATTACTTAATAAACAGTAGGTACTCGTTATATATATTTTTTAATTAATTTATTATTCAATCAAAAACATCATTTACAAAATCATCACACTTGACGCCAATAAACCGCCGCGGTGTGCGCGGGCGCTGCGCATTCGCAGTTACATAAACTAATACAGGGTGTTTTATTTTCGCATGTTGTATGGAGGCAAAGTTTGGAAAGTAAAATATCTCAATCTGTCTATCTATACTAATATTAAACTGTTAAATGTCAAAGTTTCTGAAATCAAATCAGCCAGTGTTTGTTTGTTTGATTGTTTTTTAAGTTTGTTTGTTAAAGGTCATAAAGCTGAAAGCGTAACAAACAAATTCACATTCGTATTTATAATATTAGTTAGGATTCGTAGATGAGATGGAAGTTAATACTCCCATCTCATCTACGATTACTCCCTTATCCTAATGGATGAGGTCAAAGGTACCAATCAACCAAAATAAAACATTTGCAATTAGTAATCCGCGCAACCAGGTTACGATCGAAGGGTCGTGGGTTCGGTTCCGGTGCCGTACTGCTGAGTTATTATTTGTAATTCATGTACGGTCTACATTATAGACACCAATCTACTTAACGAAGAATGAAAACTGCATGCTCACATAGGTAGACTTCACATACCAACACGCACTAGGCCAGCGCGGTAGACTATGGCCTAATCCCCCTCCTGGTCAGGGGAGGTACGTGCTCCTGTAGTGGGTACGATATGAACTGGGGACGATGATGATGATTATAAAATTGTTAAATGTCAAATTTTGTAAATCAAAGATATTAAAAAAAACTACTCACATCGAAAGAAACCAAATCAGAAGAAACTAAATAGGTACGTCGACATTTGTTTGTATGTTCAAGCTTTACGCAAAAACCAGCTGGTAGATTTTGATCAAACTATTACAGTCTTAAAGGTACTATTCCAAATTAAATACTGCGGTATATCTCACCAAAATCGGTCCAGTAGAATTGAAAATACAGCTTGATCCCTCTTTTAGTAGCCGCCGTTAAGGTATGACAGGTTAAGTAAAAGTGGTTTGAAAGGCTTTTTATATACATAAATGTACGATTGTTTCGGGATTTCCCATGTAGTAGAAAACTGACATTCACGCGGACGGAGCCACAAAAAATAACTAGTGATTCATAAATTCGAGGTAAACGTAATTTAAGAACGGCCCACGATCGCCTACACTAACTTGTGATAAACAATGTTATTCATCTTGGAACGTGAGAGAATTTGACAATTTTAAGGTTAAATTTTTGTTGGATCAGGGGCATGAAGCCACTTTTAAAGTATATACTATAATATTTTATTTTATGTAACAGTAACAGTAACAGTCACAAGTGAAATATGTGTTTTAGGAATAATCTCATAAAAAAATTAAATAAAGTAGGTACGTTATTATGCAATTTATATTTTTCCATGTATATTTATTAAAATATTTTTTTTTATGAAATATATGTATATATAAAAATAAAAAATACAAAAAAAGGTGCTCCGCTGATAACGAGGTGTACTATTTATGTGGTTAGGGCTTCATAGTAAGGAGCCTCCATACAATAGGGGCCGTGTCCCAAAAATTATATTATTATAGTATTGTTTTTTTTTAATATTTTTAAAGATATTTACCACAGTATTTTGGCGATCAAGCTTCGTTNAGTCGTAAAACGAAGTCCACTCGGTGAGGTCTCCGTTGAATAAAGGAAGCGAGAGCGCGGGCAGCTGCACTTTGTGTGGCGGCTGTGCGCCTGCGTGCTGTTATAACGTCACCACCGGATCACTTTTTAAAAAAAAAACAACTTATAGAGCGGGAAAGTTGATTTAATTTATGACACACTGATACAATTAAAAAGGGAGCCTCGCTTTCGAATCCCGTGTTAAGCGCGAACTATCTGGGACCGAGAATTAACCGCTACTGCCCAGCCACGCCGTTGTCACAGTATTTATATGAAACAGGAGTGCCTGGTCAGCAATATTCCCCGTAGATTTTTAGGGTATAACACCTCCCCCCTTAAATTGAAGCTTCATCTTGCGGGATGAAGCGAGACACGAGAGTCGAGATGAGGCTGTACATGAGAGGCATATATGAACTATATTTAATCTTATTGAATACTGGGAATAACAGTGAACATATTGAGATTATTTGTTTATCTATAACAATGAAATACAGTGAAGTTAGGAGTAAAATATAATTTAAACATTTTTTAATTGTTAATCTATAATAATAAGAGAAGATCGAGGAATAAAAATATTACATTGTTTTCATTGTTAA
>WUAW01038411.1:9103-25429 GCA_017165845.1 Thaumetopoea pityocampa | reverse complement strand
TATATATATATATATATATATATATATATATATATATATATATATATATATATATATATATATATAATCCTTTATCTATCAAATATAGCAAGTCCAACGAGACGAGATAAAGCATATAAATAATCCAGCCGATCTTTACTAAGTTACGTCATGACAGGGTAATACGTATTTTTTTCATCTCGGCTGTTGCATGGATTGATAATTCATGGTACAGAAAAGTCATTTTGGGTGTTGGCTACATTCGATCATTAGTCAACAATTTGTGAATCCAAGCTTATTTCTGCTTGTTATATTTTCGGAGTGTTACGTTCTTGTTTTCGTGTTTGAGTTTTGCTGTCTTGAAATTGTTATTATTTGTTTTTGTTATGTGAACTTGGCTGTGTAGCGTCGGCATAATAATAGCGTCACTCTATCTCTTCCCGTGGGTGCTGAGAAAATCAACTGATGTACCAAGATAATTGGTAGACGCGTTATCCTGTTATTCAATCAAAAACTACTGCGACCTCCAAAACGTCTGACGTGCGTGGTTATTATGACAAATCCCACTTTTTTAAGTAAGAGACCCATGCCTGACAGTGGAATTCCACGGGTTGATGATGATGGTACGAACTTTTGTTGACTTTTCTTTTACAGTGAAAAGTGGTAATTAGTATTGAACTATTTTAAATGTAGAGCTACAGTCTAGAGGACTAGCCAATTTTCCAGGAAGAGGGCTTCCACGGACTGATGGTGGTAATGACTATAGTAACTAGTATGACTAGAGAATTTTTAAATAAAAAAATTGTGAAGTCGCTATTTTCAACGTGTTTATTTGCAACTTCTTTACGTGGGTTGTGTAATATAAACTTTTGGTGATATGCAAATGAAGTTATTTGTTGTTAAGTGCTGTATCTCAGTCATATTTTAAGATGCAGTTTATTTTTGCCACATAATTTTTTATAATGACTTTTAAAGGCTATCTTATAGAGGTTATTGTGACTTTTTACAAACAAATTTACTCCGTGGATGTGCAGAGAAAGGAAAGTAAGAATATTACGCGTTTTAAATATAAATTTAAAACAAGTTATAATTACAGGCTATCTTCGTATCTCAGCGCCATTCCTTTAGCGACGGAGTTGCTTGCGACCTTTTCTCCGGGAATAGCGTACTGGTGACTCGACTCCCTCAGCCTACTCTCTTTGATGACTTGCTCGTTCTCAAGCTCCTGAAGCTTATTATAATACTCTTCGCTTTTCTTCTTCTTCACAGTTTGCTGCCATTCCGTATCTGGCTCCCTGATAACCTTAGATTTCAATTCAGGTCTGTGGTCAATTACGCCCTGGCGTTGCATCACCTGTCTTTCCTCAAAAGTTTTTTCTAATTCAGTTTCAGAACGTTGATATTGGGTTGTTTCATCATACCAGGCTGTTGAAAACGAATAATAATATTACTGGATCATCAAATATATTATATAAAATTTCCATTCATACACATACCTCTTCCAGAATCCGATGGCAAAGCTGGTAGAAGCGAGAGGCATAGCTGCACACCTTATGGAGAGAGAGGAACGGGTACTGGAGAGCGTGGGGTTTATTTGTGCTGAAGCGGTCTGTTGGTGTCTGTGCCGCGTAGTGTGTGCAAGAAGGTGATTTTGTACACGTAGTTTCTTTTTTAATAATATTATGAATATAAATGACTGCGATATAAGCGATATGTGTTTTGTTTGATTGAATATAAACTTACGTCGTGGAGCATTCTTTAAAACTCCTCTATAGTCGTCGTGTCTTGGTATTACTTTCAGTTCGGTCGTAGCTAAAGCTTCGCCAGCGGAACTTCGAGCGATTACTTCGATTTTACCGGTATCATACTGTCTAGTTTTGGGAATGTCGAAGTGATACATTCCATCATACGTCAGCTTGTACCTTGAGCCCTAATAATAATAAAAAAACATAATAAATAATACCATTTAAAAAATACAACAAAACTAAAGTACATGAGTTCCTACAAATTCAAGAATTATGACAGATATAAAAAGTGTTGGTTTTGCTTAAATGATTTTTTCACTACATCTCTTCCCACCAATACGGGTTCCGAAAGAGCCCACTAGACTAGAGCCTAGTTTTAGAGTACGTAACGTATTTCGCCAGCGTACAGTAATTCAAGTCTCTCTACATACGTATTTATCACGAACGTGACATTTGTTTGTGTTTGTTTTCGATTCTTCGACGTGACTCAAAAACAAAGCCAACATTTTTTACGACAAAGGCATGTACATATGAATACAAGTTTTTTTTATTAGGGTCAATCGACGTGTTATCGTGAGAGTTGTATTGTTTTTCTAGGAGATTCTTTTCATAACAAAATCAGTTCGAAGAAAATTTGCATGAAACCAAGTTTACATAATTTAAGATCAACAAGTAGAATTGGTAATGGCAAGTTACACAACTCACAAAACCAGCAAACAGTGGTGGTGCTATCCGTTAGACCAACCAAGTATAGAGTCGCTAGTATACGTTGTATGCCATTGTTACATTTCAGATAGAAATTCTTTGCATATGATGATAATGAAGAATAACAGGCATAGGATATGAACCATCGTTTCAGGCAATACTGTATTATATTTAGGTATATTTTGAATGAAACCTTGTACAGTGCTCGATGTGGACACTCGTACGAGCTCTAACTAATGCGTCCCATTAATTGTAAATATTTATTATTAATTCGTCTCATTAATTAATGGGATAAATTAATAGTAGACTTCAATAGTATTTGATAAACAAATTTTATGTTCGAAGTATACATACGTTGACAATGGTGTTTCCATTAACGAGCCACATCACTCGCGGCTTGGGGTGTCCGGTGACACGGCAGCAGAAGCGCGCCCATTCGCCTTCCTCCACTGTGACCGGTTCAGGGCGACTGACGAACACTGGTGGTGAACGCGCCTTCGTTTCTTCTACTGCTTGCTCGGGCGCCCTGTTGACAGTATTGTATGTTAAGCGTAACCACTGGCTGATTATGAAACTTACAACAGCCGGGCGATCCCACTTATTGCACTAATCCCAATAATAAAACTTAAATAAATTAGTTCTGATTTCAAATATATTCATATTTAACGAGGATCGGTTGTGTGTAAATAGAAAAGTCCATGAGAGCGAAGCCGCAGAAAACATCTAGCTGTTGTTTAAAATAATTTAAGGACACAGGTTACTGACTTTAACATAATTAATTACAGCTGTAAGGTACATTCTTTTATATGGCATTTTAGTCAAGTCGTGAAAATATTTTATCAAACAATCTTAAGATGACTCCTAATATGGGTGATTCATGTGATTGTAAACCTTATTCAAGATTGTACGATTGTTACTACGTACTTTGTGATTGTTACTTTTAGTCAACTAATAAAAACATGTTCACGAAAGAGTGACATTGTTATACTAATGACTAGAATCGATAATTTTGTTTCATTTAAACACGCAAATTGAGCATTGTCCTGTAATTCAATACCGTACCAAGTGTGATCATTATGAGAAATCCCAACAACAGTAGATTTCAATAGGCAGAAACTCAATCGATACTCACACTTGCCAAGCAGCTTCCATCTCACGAATCTTCTCGATACTCTTCATGTGCTTGGGTAGCTGAGAGTCGTAAACAATGCCAGGTTTGCCAGCTGTCTTGATCACCGCCCTGGTTTCGTCCATGCCGTACAAATTAGTGGCGCGGCACAGGTATTCACCACTGTCTTCGGGGTAAATCCAGCCGAAGTTCATCGCGACATAACCAAAATCGTAGATTGGCGTAAATCTGTTCTCTGTGGATTGAAATTAATTTATTATCATCATTTTATGGAGACCTACTTCTGAGGATAAGCATTTTTCACAAAAGTCACAGATTTGCAATAATCAACAAAAGATGGTAGTGGCATAGCAAAGATAACGCTGCTTCCAATTACTGTGATGCTTATCTCAACTCCTACATTAATAAAATATTTATGTACTATATTAAATTTGCAACTTTGGTCTATTAATGGTGTTATTTCCTCTACTTCATCTTGTGGGTGCCATGAGAATCAGCTGAGAAATAAACCATGCTTATGGGTAACATCAATATCTTGACATTCAACGAATATATCTATTGTGATTTGCAACAAACCTGGCAAGCGTGGCAATTATGGCAAATTCCTCTTTTACTCCTCACTAGTAGTGGACTTAAACTAACACAAGGTACTGTGAATAAATATTAAAGATCCTTGATTTTATTTATTTGTTGAAGTAAACATTGAAACTAATGATTTATTGTCACCGTTAAGTTTTACTCGTAATTCCACTCAGAACAACCAAAGTACGCGATCCAGAGGTAGGGGTTCTGTTCTAAGTCATTTTTCATTCCAGCCAGTCAATTAAAGCAAGTCGGAGATGAAGAACAGGAACCCGAGATTCGATCCTCGGGTTCGTTATATCTTATTAGGTACGATTCCGAGGATCGATTCTCGGGGTCCTGTTCTTGTGATAAGCTATTGCTTACCATAAGCATCCTCAAAGGCCTTAGTATAATTATTTTCATTATTTAAAATTTGATGTGTACTATAGATATACATTGGGCGAGTGCTTAGAAGGAATGATCATACTCACTGTGCAACAGCGGTTTGCCGTTAAAGAACCATTCAACTTTCATGTTGGGGTCACCAACTGGTGCCAATTGGCACTCGAACTTAGTAGACTCCATCTCGACTAGGGTGGTCTGACTCTGAATTTGTGTCACAAATCGAGGTGGTTGCTTTTTGTCCGCATCATATAAGTCTTCTTCAGTTAAAAATATCTCAGAAGTATACTTTTTAATTGTGGCTTCCATCTGGGTTAGTGCTTCAGATTTTTTCATGCCGCGAGGTACTTGATTTTGCAGGATGATATCTGGCAGCTCTATAAAACACAAACCAGTTAATATTGATTTACGTCTTCGGGATAACCGACTAGGTGAAAGCGTGGTATGAAATTCAGTATGTTACCAGTAAAATAGGGATTTTGAATGGGCATATTTTATCAGGTATTAATAATATTGTATATATACAACATAATATTGTACATATAATATTTATAAATATAAATAATATATTTTCGTAACTCTAAACTATATTTGCCACGAGGGGAGTTTATAATTGTTCACACAATTTTTCGATTGTAAGATTATTATAATCACGTTTTATTTGTTTATACTTACGTTTGCAAGACACGGTGGCTTTTGTAAAGTCCTCTCCGATATCATTAACCGCACGGCAAACATATTCGCCAGAATCTTCAGCGTACACATACAAAATATCTAGTGAAACAAAGCCCATGTCATAAACAGTGCGGTAACGGTGACCTGATGGCAACAGCTTGCCATTGCGGTACCACTCGATACGCAGCTTTGGATCTTCTTTGGGTTCCACTCTACATTCGAAGCGAACGCTTTCTGATTCCTCGACAGTGTGCGATTGAATTTGTGTTATAAACTTGGGCGGCGTATTAATTACCGGTTCATCCTTTGGAGGTTCACTTGTGCGTCCCCTCTCTAATTCCTTGATTTTCTCTCCACTCATACCCTGGGGTAGCTGTGATTCCAAGACTATGTCACGTTTCGCACTGCAAGTTATTTTAGCAGTCGTGGTGGCTGAGCCCCACTTGTTAGTAGCACGGCAAGTATACTCGCCAGCGTCACGTGCGTAGATATAATCCATATCCAGTGCAATGAAACCGAAATCATTGAGAGTGTGTACTCGAGATCCGGTAGCGAAAGGCCTACCATTATGGAACCAATCAATTCTCATTGTCGGATCTCCTACCGGCTCAACACGACAATCGAAGTGTATAGGTCCACCCTCGGGAACGTCTAAGTTATCCTTGATTTCCACCGTGAACTGAGGTGGATTTGGCTTCTCATCTTCAATCGTAATCTCTTCGCGCTTATGCAGTGTTTCCTCCAATTTCTGGATGCTCTCTGTTCCGGTTTTGAAAGAAGACGGCAGTTGAGGTTCCAAGATAATACCTTGTCTGCCTTTCACTTGTAGCTTACATGAGACTGTAGCTTCTCCATGGCGGTTAGTGGCTTTGCAAGTATAAAGCCCCGCATCACGTTGATAAACACCGCCGATCTCTAATATAACGAAACCAAAGTCATTGATGGTTTTGACTCTGGAACCGGTCAAGAGCGGTTTGCCATTATGGAACCATTCCACACGCATGCTGGAGTCGTTAACTGGAATCAGGCGACATTCGAAGTGTGCAGATGAGTTTTCAGAGAGGATTAGATCAGACGGAGTGGTGGTAAATTCTGGTGGGTTGCCACTTTCCGCTTCCGGAGTCAATGAATCTGAAGTCGCAGTGTATCCTTCAAGTATTGCAATTTTGTCAATAGTTCCTTCCATTCCCTTTGGTAGCTGAGACTCAAGAATGATATTACGTTTTCCTTGCACTTTCATAGTGGCTGTAGTAACAGCCTCGCCATAATTATTATACGCTCTACATAAATATTCACCGGAGTCTTCGGGATAAGTAGGAGATATTTCAAGAATAACGAATCCAAAGTCACAGAATGTTCTAAATCTGGAACCCGTCTTCAGGGACTTGCCATTCCAGTACCATTCAACCTAAAACAGTATTATATTATTAATTTTAGGGGATATGTAAAATTAAATAAAACTATACTAAATATAAGTAGTTCAGATAAAAATAACTAAAAATCTTACTTTAAGGTTTGGATCATCTGTCGGTGTAAGTCTAGCTTCAAAATGAGCATTTTCACCTTCGCGCAAATTTTCGATATTAGACAAAGGAACTGTAAATACTGGAGCTTTGCCCTTTTCTACTTCTTCAGTGTCATCCTTTCTACGTATCATAGAGTCTTCCAAAGTTTGTAGTTTCTCTAACCCACCTTCCATGCCCTGCGATAAAAAATATTTAAATTAGATTACTTATTCACTTATGATGTTATTAATCTTTGTAGTTATTCATATTATTCCATCTATAATACTATTCCACTATAAGGCACAGTTTTCCTTGCAGAGGGGTTAGGCTATAATCCGTCATGCTAATATAATGCGGGTTGGCAGATTTCACACGCCGTCGAAAAATCTTTCAGTCATGTATGTTTACTCACGTTTTTCTTCACTGTTTTTAAAATATTAATCAAATACATATATAACATTACGATTACTTCCCAAAGAGGGTGATAAGAAATATTCGGGATTATGTATGATTCCAAAACGTCTATATTTTCACCAAATTATCTCGAACAGTCCACGTAAAAGTGTGAGCCAATTGTTTTGAGATTAAAGTTTTAATTAGTTTAAAAGTATCAGTTCTAGACTTTCTAGACGGGTCGGGTAAAAAAAAGATTTCCCTACATTACTGATATCTCTACTGTCTAGTAGGTTAAGTTGATTCAGTTCTTTCTTAGTAACTAAGAGGTCTGGGATTTGAATAGCTCTGTTTAATGTAATGTAGACTATATTTATCGCAATAATATAGTACAAATTAATTTGAAGAGAAATATAAACGATGAAAACCATGTTAATAAAGGACAAAAGGTTTTTGAATGATATCTAATAACATGTTTTCTAGATTTGAGGGGAATTTCTTGTCCTTGTATGTAATATATTTTATTCTTGTCAACATTAGATACCAGATATTACTCACCCGCGGTAGTTGCGAGTCCAAGATCAAGTTCTCCTTCGATGTACATTTTAAGGTAGCCTTTGTAGAGTCACGGCCCAACTTGTTTGTCGCTACACATTCATATTCACCTGAATTTTCCTCATAGCAATATAAGATATCTAAGATAACAATACCAAAATCATGAAAAGTTCTATATCTGTGGCCATGTGGCAATTTCTTGCCATTGTAGAACCATTCTACTTTGAGGTCTGGGTCATCTACTGGCACCAGTCTAGCTTCAAAGTGTGCGCTTTGTCCCTCAGTTAATTTACTAACATCTTGTATTTGAGTGATGAACCTTGGTGGTTCAGCTGAAGCAGGAGTGGGGATCTGCTTTTGAAGTCCTTGCAGGCTTTCCATCTCTCTGATCTTAGCCAAAGAGTCAGGCTGTAAGCTGTCTGAATAAACGCCACCGCGGCCATAGCAACTGATATTAGCTTTAGTAAAGTCTTCACCATACTTATTGTAGGCACGACAAACGTACTCGCCCGTATCATGGTTTTGTGTATACGCTATATCCATTACGACAAAACCAAAGTCTGACACCATCTTAATTCTGTTAGAATGGCGCAATGGCTGACCATTATGGTACCATTCAATTTTTAAATCAGGATCATCAACAGGTACCACAGTGCATTCAAAGTGAGCCGATTGACCATCTTTAAGCCCTTCAACATTTTTAATGTGCGTGGTAAATTTAGGCTTTTGTCCTTTGCTCTTATCAACACATTCAAGTTTTACACTGATTTCTGCCTGTCCCCACCTGTTTGTAGCTCTACAACTATAAACACCGGAATCCGTTGTTTTTGTACCGAGAATCTCGAGCACTACCATACCAAAAGCGTACACGGTACGAATACGATGACTAGCTTCGATGGTCTTTCCATTATAGAAAAAATCGATCACCATGCTTTGATCACCCGTGGGTATCAGTGAAGCTTCGTAGTGAGCAATCTGCCCTTCACTTATATCCAGAATATCTTGGAAAATAGTTGTGAACTGAGGAGGTTTGCCTATATCTTCATCAGGCTTTAAACCTTGTTCTTTTCGAAGAGATTCTTCCAAATTCTGGATTTTTTCCAAGCCCTCTGTTCCTTTAGGATGTTGAGTTTGTTCAATAAGGTTCTCTTTGCTAATGCAGAATATAGTTGAGGAAGTAAAAGCTTCACCTCTCTTGTTATAAGCTTTGCAAGTGTAAATGCCACTATCTCTTTCATAAACATCTGTCAAATCTAAGGTTACGAAACCGAAATCACTAGTGACCTTAAATCTAGAGCCTTGTTCTAAAACCTTACCGTTAAAGTACCATTCGATCTTAAGATCTGGATCATTCTTAGGCTCTACCTGTCCTTCGAGGTGTAGTGGTTGACCTTCTAGTAATTGGTGTTCTGCGACCACAGGCACTACCCACTCAGGCTTGGTATATTCAGTGTCAGGTACAGATGGTCTCCTTCCTTTGGCAAGTCTAGCTTCTTCAGCTTGTTCCACAGCATCTAAGCCAGCTTTACCTTGAGGATGCTGAGTATCTAAGAAGATATTTTTATCTCCGGTACACCTAAGCGAACCTGAAGTTGTAGCTGAGCCTTTATTGTTAGTGGCTTTACACGTGTAAATACCAGAATCCTCTTCATAAGTATGAGTAATATCCAAAGAAACATAGCTGAAGTCATGTGTGCTCTTGTATCTTGCGCCCGACGGCAAAGGTTTATTATTAAAGAACCATTCAATCTTAAGTGTTGGATCTCTGGATGGTTCCACATTACATTCAAAATGAATGTTATCCCCTTCTTTGCATAGTATATTATTTAAATGTGATATAAATACTGGCGTTTCGTAAACAGGTTCCGGTGCATCGGGCTTGGATGGTTTAGGTTGTTCCAAAGCACCAATCCTGTCCAAAGATTCTGGATGAAGAGTATCACTCAATAGCCAGTGGCGATCTTCGACTTTAATGGAAGCTGTGGAAACGGCTTCCCCCATCAGATTGGTAGCTTTACAAGTATAAATACCAGAATCGTCAATCCTCACACTGTTAATAGACAGAGTTACTAATCCGAAATCAAATGTACTCTTCAGTCTTGAACCAGTAGTTAAAGATGTGCCGTTCTTAAACCATTCGATCCTTAGGTTAGGATCAGTGCGTGGCTCTACTTGAGCCTCCAAATGTACATGTTGTCCTTCAATTAGCTTATCGTAGCTGTTGAGATGTGTAGTGAAAATAGGAGCTTGTTGAACTCCAGTATCGACAAACATTTCTGGTACTTTGTTCATTGCAGCTTCCTTCAATTGAATTTGTTCCCATGATTCAGGTCGCATTGCCTGGTCTATAATAGTAGATTTAGTCTTGACCTTTAGCGAAGTTGATGAAACTGTGCTACCAGCTCTGTTAATGGCTTTACACATATACAGACCAGCATCGTCAGAAACAACTGAGTTGATATCTAGAGTTACGAAGCCAAAATCGTGTGTGGTGCGGAATCGTGAACCTGAGAATAATTTTGAAAGATTAATAAAAGCTTTAAACTTGCGTATAAACATAAAAAAGAATAAACATTGCCAAGTCCTCACCCATTTTAAGTTCGACGCCATTAATGTACCACTCGAACCTTAAGCTCGGGTCTCCAACAGGCACCACACGAGCTTCATAATGAGCATGTTGTCCCTCCCACAATTCCGAAGGGCCCGTAAGCACCTGAGTGAAGATAGGCTTCTCAAACTCACGTTCTGGCTCCTCAGGTCTCTGCTGCAGAGGTTCCTCTAGTCTTTGAATCTTTTTCATACCTTCAGGGTGCTGAGTATCTAGTTGTATGGCTGCTTTAGCTGTAATAATAAAATGCTTTCAAATAAATATATATCATTTATATAAAAAAAATATGTGCATTTTTTATAATAAGCTAGCACTTGACTACAATCCCACCTGATGGTAAGTGGTGATGTAGTCTTAGGTGGTAGCCTAATAGAAACCTGTTCACTCTTTTCTTGAAAACGTCCACATTGTAATCTGAGGGAAACTCTGACGCCGGCAGACTATTCCAGTCCGTGGCCGTACGCATTAAGAACGAAGAAGCAAAACGTTTAGTACGGGTGGTCGGAACATCAACCAGGTAGGGATGATAACCCACTGTACGTCTAGTCGTCCGATGATTTCTAATAACTGATTTCATTTCATTTCTAATAACTGAGGTTATTTATAGATTACATATCGGGATCGTTTTATCGTTTTAATGGGACTAAGAAAAGATGGAAAATAAGCATCTAATGAAGAGAGTAATGCGTTATATGAAAAGCATTGTTTATAACTAAAGTAACCTAGGTACAGACGTGTACCGGCGATGTTACCCTTAAACATTAGGCAATATTCGATAGACATCCAATTCATCAATTGCTAAGTCACCCTCCCAAAAAAAATCAGCTCAAAATCTATCCTTAATCTATCTTAAAATCTTTTTATTAGCATTCAATTTTTACAGATAATTGATCGTTAAATATAGATTATCTAGGATTTACTACTGCCTGAAGCTTTCGAACTTAGAGACACTGTAATTTAAAGCTTAGAATATTTTTTATACTAAATGAGCACTAGTTATTTAATAAATAACCAATGCCAATCAATAAATTGAGAGTAAGAGATGAGGAAGAGAGCTGTCCTCGACGTGATCCATTTCAGGAAAGTCATTCAAATTGATTAGGCTAAATTATACAACACACGAAAATGTACATCGATAAGTAGTTAAATATTATTAAACAGCATATGGAAGCGCAATGGCTTAATTGCTGCTTATGATATCATAGTTTGGCTAAAATTAATACTGAAAACGTTGCATTTGGCAGACGCTTATAAATAACTATTTCTTTATACTTATAAAAATATTATCTAAGTTTATTTATCAATATTTAAAATAACTCAATCATTAAACAGGCAGGTTAGCACAACAGACGATCAAAATGCTGACCACTATTTAGCTCAACGTTTAGCAACTGTTATACAACGAAAAAATGCTACCGACGTCACCCTCTACCGACCGACAAGGGTATGCCTTTCTTAGAATATTTATAGCCTTAATTTTTTGTTTTATTATTAAATGTATTAATAAAATAAAAAAAATAAAAAACTTACTTTTAATCTTCATAGCAGCGGTTGTTACGGCTTCACCTAACAGATTGCTAGCTCTGCACATATAGACGCCTTCGTCTTCATCACGCACATGTGTGATCATCATGGACACGTAACCGAAGTCGTGTGTCTTCGTAATTCTGGAGCTGTCCTCGATAAGTTTCTCATTTCTGAACCATTCCACTTTCAACGTAGGATCTCCAACTGGGATAAGTCTGCAATCGAAGTGTGCAGTCTGTCCCTCTTGTATATTGTCAATATTTTGAAGAGGTTGTGTGAAAACTGGTCGTTGTCGCGTAACCGTCTCCGGTATTTCCGGGCGTTTAAATGGTTCCACCGATTCCAATTCCCGGATCTTCTCCAAGCCTTCTGGACGTTGCGATTCCGAAATAATACTACCTTTTGCTGTTACAGTCATGGATATAGCTGATGTGCATTGTCCGAGAGCATTGATCGCCTTTACTGAGTATTCACCAGCGTCCTCAGGGATACAATGCTGAATATCCAATGACACATAACCGAAATCAAAAGTGATATGAAATCGAGCAGCAGATTGCAGGGCTTTACCATTGTGAAAGAACTCTATCCTCAAGTTTGGATCATGTACGGGCTCAACCTGACATTCAAAGTGAGCAGTTTGTCCTTCAAAAACGTGAGTAGTTCCCCTCAATTCTGTGACAAACCTAGGTGGACTAATTTTGGGTTCCTCAACTTCCATCCTAGAATGATGCCCTTGCGCTTCAAGTTGTCTAATTTTTTCTAATCCATTCGGATGCTGTGTATCCAAAATAATATTTCTATGCCCTGTAACATAAAAGTAGTGTAATTAAGACAAATCAAATATCTACCTAATTTCTATGATTTTATATTATTTGCCGTTGTTTAGACGTACCTGCAACCTTCATCGTGCATGTGTTGACTGCTTCACCGAGTTTGTTGGTGGCCTTACACATGTACGTGCCAGAGTCCTCGGCGTATGAGTACAGAATATCCAACGCAACGTAACCAAAGTCGTGCGTAGTTCTATACCTATGGCCCGTTTTGATCTTCTGACCATTAAGGAACCATTCGATTGTTAGATCTGAGTCGTTGATTGGTTCGACTCTACATTCAAAGTGAGCGTGATCTCCTTCCTTCAAGTTTTCTAGACTCGTGAGAGCAGTTAGGAAGACTGGCCTCTGGCCGGGTTGTTCCTCTTCTACAGCTTTTGGCCTCTCATATTTTTCTAGTTCCTGAATCTTCTTTAGTCTCTGCTCATCTAATGTATCGAGGTAAAGTCCAGCTTTAGCTAAAATAGATATATTTTTTATTATTAACCTAAACCCTTAAAATCTTGATTGTCTAAAAAATTGAACATATGCAAACGTAAATTGTGCTTTGATTTCCATCTTAAGGCTGTTGATTAGTATCTCGTAGTCAAGGGATTTTATGACTTAATAAATTAAAAAATATAATATTTCCATATGCTGAAAATGTTGTCAAAACCCTGTGATTTAATTCAACAAGCTTAGACAGTTCAGCATATTAATTGTATGCATATATAATAACTTAACTGTACTGAAACAATTTTTCGTATGGATCGTGCAGATTCATTTGTGAAAACACACAATATCATAACAAAAAATTTATCGTTAAATAGTCGTAAAATGGGGAATCAAATCAAAAATAAAATCCTTTAGATATTTTAACAGAAATTCAAAACTAAACAGCATTATATAAAAAATACCAAAAGATAGCTAATTTAAAACAACATAAACGCTTAACACCATATAATATAAGTCAACCAGATCCTAGAAACAAAATAAGTAACGTAAAGGACCGACTGAAAAAGAAATATAATCACATTCACGAAACAGACATCCTCAAAGGTGAGCCCATTGACTTCTGTCTTGGTGCACGACATCCAGTTAAAAATTGGTATAGCGGCATACATATTATGATGATTTCACTTACCGTCTACTTTCACAGAACTTGTGGTGACAGCTTCACCCACGGCATTTGTAGCCTTGCACATATAAGTGCCAGAGTCCTCCGCGTATGCATATAGAATATCTAAGGCTACATATCCAAAATCATAAGTAGTCTTAAATCTGTGACCTTGTTGAATCGGTCTACCATTGCAATACCACTCGACCCGCATTGTAGGGTCATTTACAGGTGTGAGTGTTGCCTCCAGATGTACCGGCTTCCCTTCCGACACTTGGACATTCTTTAAAGGCTTGCCAAATTGAGGCTTCTCGGCAACGAAGCTCTCGTCGTGGACAACACGTTTGTATTTGCTATCATCTTCTAGGTATTGAATCTTTTCCAAAGCACTTTCATGTTGTGTATCTCTGATTATGGACTCCTTAGCTGAAAGGCATCAAATAAATTAATATCAGAAATTAGAGTTTGGTGTTAATATAAGTTTATTGGAAGGAATCAAAATATTTTGTTAATATACCTCTAAGCATCATATTATATAAACAAGATTCATCAGACCACATTTTGACATTGGAATTAGCCTAATAATTTTAACATATGTATCTACACTCCTGGTGGACTTTACTATATCTTCCAATAAAGTTGCTTTAAAATTTACAATGTAGATTCAAAAATAGATCTGTTGCGCTGCTTGGTGGTTTATAATTATAAAACAAATCTGATTATCTACTCTAAAGTAATGCAATATAGCATAATAACGGACTGAAGTAGCTCATGTCGCATCTAACTAATCTTTTAGTATATTAGTAAAAACCTCGTCAAAATTCTTTCAATAGTCGATTTAAGGGACAGACACGAAAAAACTTTTCTATTTCTATAACGATAATATTTAAATCTTCAAAAAATAATTATTGTTCAATAGCAATTTTATTGTGTGCACAGGTAGATAAAACAAACTTACATTGCACGTTTAGCTTGAGAGAAGATGTCGCTTGTCCTAAGTTATTGATAACTTTGCACGTATATTCACCGGAGTCCTCGCCGTATACAGTTAAGATGTCGAGAGCGGCAAATCCGAAATCATATGCAGTACGATAACGGTGACCGCTTTGCAAGACCTTCCCGTTGAAGTACCATTCCACTCGCATATTAGGATCAGGGTATGGTTCAATACGACATTCGTAGTGAGCGCTCTGGCCCTCTACTAACTTTGTTGGACCGTTCAGTTGGGTGATGAATCTTGGAGGTTGGCTTACGGCAACTTCGACATCCTCTCTGCGCTGGTAGCGAGATGTATCCTCTAGCTGTTGAATCTTTTCTAGTGCACTTTCATGTTGTGACTCCAGTTGAAGTGATGCTTTAGCTGCAGCATAAATATACATATGTACAATACAATTGCATTGTGGCTCTAACATACTAATAGTGTCATTCTATCTGCTCATAGATGTGTGTAAAACTGAGAATAAACCATGGTTTTTGCAGATGTGATGGCTAAACCTCTAAGCAATAACCCAAGAATAGCAGAAGTTTAAGGTGTGTGTTATTAGACCTTCGTCGGCTTAAGCTGTTCACGCTACAGTAACTATAAGAAAGGAGCTGAAAAATGGTCATAATAGAAGAGCCACTGATGAGGTTTCGATAAAGGCTTGATATTCTTTCAAAACCATTTTGTAATGTCAACAGAGACATATCCTAGTCTTTCCGAAAAAAGATTACAATCTATTTCAGATTTTCTTCCATGAAATAAAGAAAGGGTATACAATGATTAATGGAATATTAACTGCTATTGATTACTGCAAGTAGCCTGTGTTGAAAAATTTCAATCAAACTACTAAATGAATATGCTTTTGATAAACTGCAAAGTTATACTCACATTGAACGATCAGAGTTGAAGATGTTACAGCTTCTCCTAGTTCGTTAATAGCACGACACGTGTAGGTGCCCGAGTCCTCAGGATTTACGTATTTCATATTCAGAGCGACGTATCCAAAATCATGCATTGTTGTTAAACGATTTGCTAAAATAAATAATTAGTTAAAATTATATCTTAATAAAACTAGTTTTGTGCTTTTTTAAATACTTAAAATCCTTTAGTATCATCAAGCAAAAAAATGTGTGCACTCACACTAGATAATTAGCAAATTTTTTCACAGTTGTTTTTATTTTTTATTGTTTTTTTTATCAATAACTCTAGATAGATGAAACTCTGTATATTCAATAAAATCATCAATTAAATTTTTAAGGAAATTCAATGTTTTAATTTATTTTTTAAACACAAGAAAGTAGACAGTTGACCCCCGAGAACAATGTGAAACGGTGCATAGTTATTATAAGTGTATGCACATCGTACGAGAAACCACTCTAGACAGTAATAATTATACTTGTATTTTGCTACACACATCCAACAACAGGAATGTTCAACAGGAATAGTATTGTAGAGTAGTATAATTCGACGTGGATTCGAATCCTAACATTGTAGTATCTTTTTGTGCCTTTTTATTATATGATAATGATTAACCAGTATGTCATAGAACGACACGCCAACAAATATCGCTAACACTATTAATATAAAATACAACAGAAATCTTGTGCTCTATTGAAACTAGAACGAATAAT
>WUAW01038410.1:23435-33615 GCA_017165845.1 Thaumetopoea pityocampa | reverse complement strand
AAAACAAGGTAAAAATCCTTCATCAGACGCGAGTGCAGTTTTCATATGCTTAACCGGCTAGATCCTTTAGTGCTTTAAGTTCCGATCTAAGCAACCCGCGGCACGCGCGGTCAACGCACCGCCGCGCCGCGCCGCGCCGCGCCGGTACAGTTGACCAGCCCAGTTACAATCGTAGTCTAGTTACGTCG
The DNA here is from genome assembly GCA_017165845.1 of Thaumetopoea pityocampa. Taxonomy (NCBI): domain Eukaryota; kingdom Metazoa; phylum Arthropoda; class Insecta; order Lepidoptera; family Notodontidae; genus Thaumetopoea; species Thaumetopoea pityocampa. The sequence continues at coordinate 33,427 of WUAW01038410.1, read as the reverse complement.
GCTGACATCGATGGCTATCGCGCCCTCTCAACCATTCGTTTCACGTTTCAGTTAACTGAACTCGATCTTTTGTTATAAATGAATTAACCGTTTCCCGTGGCTTCATTCGTGCAGCAGGTATTGCAATAAAAATAATCGCAACCAAATATCGATCTATAACTGCCTGACCCGGTGAACTTCGTACCACCTAAAACAATTTCTTCGATTTTGTGTTTTTTTTTCTGTTTTTTTTTTTTTGGCGTTTTCCTAATTTTATTTTGTCATAAAACATCTCTGTATTGAGGCGAATAAAATAAAAAAAATATATATTCTAATCGGTCGAGTCGTTTTCGAGTTTTTGCGAGACTAACGTATGACGATTGATTTTTATATATATGTACAGATATAAAATCTGTTCGATTATTTTGACGCAAATACATCCAAACTGCAATATATTTACAACGTCGACATACAAGTGAGCACTTGGCACACTATATAATGTTGATTCCACTTCAAAAAACTACCTCCCATTCGAAACGTGGCCACGTCTAAGAACATGTGATTGGTGAACCATAACAAATAATCGCACGAGCTTAAACCCTTTATTCCGCAATTACAGACACACAATCATATATATACGTAATTAGAGGTGTGTTATTTTGTCACCCAGGTGCTGCAGCAGTATGGGCCGCCGTACTACCCGGAGCTGTGCTACGGCCGGTACTACGGGCCCCGGGGGTCCTACCACATGCCCCCGCCGCAGCCGGACGCCCCCCCGGTACGTGAAACAACCATTAACACTGAAAGCGCCCGCGCAAACACAACGCGTACCGCGTACGACCACATCGGCTCGGAGACGTTTTGCGTTTGCAGCAGTGTACGGACAGCAGGTCATATTAAACTTAAGTTTAATATTAATATTAAATTTAGTATTTATTATAATATTTATAATATTTTTTAAATTAATCTAATACGTATAACTAACTTCCAACGCTACTTATAAGCGACTGATGCGAGAGCGCGAGGCGCGCGGTAGCTAGCGCGAACTGGTTCATTCCGGTTTTAGTCACTGTGTGTACAAACACTACTGCAAACGCAAAAACGTCTCCGAGCTGATTTGTCTGTATGTTTGCTGCAAATCGACAGCTCACTCTAACTCAGTGATACCGGTATAATAATTGATTTCATCGTCATTGTCAACCCTTTGAAATCTTGCGCTGGACATTGACCTCTTCCGTAAAAGGTGGGGTAATTGCAGTGATCTCCACTCTTGGTATCTTGGTATCTTGGATCTCTATGCTTGACAGGCGTCTCGGAGACACTGGATGTCCTCGTGCATCCCCTAGCTACTCACAGCATCTACGGGAAGAAATAGAATGACGCTATTATTATCGTATTTGTATTGGGCGTGGTGGGGTAGATTGGCGTGGTGGGGGTAGATTGGCGGCGAGAAGGCCTAGCGCTAGCCCAGGTCTAGCCCTTCTCAAGTATAATACAATACATACTTGAGAAACTGCAGCTGTTTAGTTCGTCTGCTCACGGTTAACTGGAGGACACACTGCGAGGTTGAAGTAAACTAAACTTTAAGATCAACGTCACATCTGCAAGTTACGTTACTAGAATAAGGACTTACAAAGGGTCGGAGTCGCGCGTACGGACGGGCCGGGCTTTGGGCCGCGCCCGGCGGCCTTCACTACACTACACTGAGTTAATTTAGTGTTGACACAAAGAGAAATAACGTTGACATAAAGAGAAAGGAACCCTCCAATGGTTTGATCATTTAGAAAGAATGAGTGAGATTCGATTGACGAAACGAATATACCGGGCAAATGTGAGTTGAAGTCGGAATAGGGCGCCCCTACCTTGATCAAATCAATAACTTGTTTCAAAAAGGTCAAGTTCGTTGCACCCTTATTGACGAAAGCGTATGAAAAAATGTATGGTTGTGGATGAGGTGACAGAGAGGTGTGTCAGGATCGTAGTATGTGGCAAACTGGTCTCTGCCTACTCTTATGGGATACCAGCGTGAGTGTATGTATCTATACTATTATAAAATCGTTAAATGTCAAATTTTATAATTCAAAGATTTAAAAAAACTACTCAGACCGACTAAATAAGGGCTTCTGAACCAAGTCCGTCGATGTTTGTTTGTTTGTTCGAGCTTCACGCAAAAACCAGCGGGTAGAATTTGGTTAAACTATAACAGTCTTAAATGTACTATTATGACTTAAATAATGAGGCATGTTTCATCAAAATCGGTTCACAAGAATTGAAGATCCATGTTTTAGTAGCCGCTATTAAGATACGAGAGGTCAAGTAAAAGTGGTTCTAACTTTTTTATATAAATTTATAATTGTTTCCAGATTTTCCATGTAACGGAAAACTGACATTCACACGGGCGGAGCCGCGGGCAAAAGCTAGAGTGTGTGTATAAAAAGAATATTATGTTGATATAAAAAAATAGTTTTTATTTATTCATTTTAAATAGTTTGTTCGAGTATCAGTCGTTAATGATGTTTGTCGTTGTGCGTAGATGGTGGGCGTGGGCGGTGAGCCGTACCCCCCTCCGCAGTACTACAGCACGCCGCCCTGCTACCAGCACCCACCACGAATCCCTTACGTAGGTGAGTACCTCAGTTACAACATATTTAGCACTAGCAGAAACCCATAAGTGATGATGAAAGGAATGAAATAAATTTATTTGCGTGAAACATCGTACACAGAATGTGTTGTCATGAAGAAAAAAAAAAACGAGTACCCATACAAGTCATGGAAACAGTTAATAGTCGCAACGTGCCCTGCCAACAACATCTGATACGCTGTAAATACGATGTACAATAATGATGAGAGCCTCTCCGCCCTAAATTTATATCTTAACAAGTTTGAGAATAATTTGTCTCTGAAGTAATAACTAACAGAACACATTTTTACAGCACAACAACACGACTCAAAAGTTTAACGATTGCTTGTTCGACCAATACCAATAAACGTTTTCCATCTCCACAACTATTCGTTGCCACTTCGGGCACGATCTTGTAACGGATTTGATTCTGTTAATGACGAATGTTGTTACTACTTTAAATTATAAACCTTGGCATCCTAAAATAGTTGCTTTAAAGACGAGAAGAGTTTTGTAGTCGTCATTCACCCGGTGCAGTCGGTTTGACGAAGTTAGCGGATTGTCCCTCTAACTTGTGTTGTACTTGAATTCGTTATATTAAAAACTATGAAACTAATTAGTCGTCAGCCTGAAGATATCCACAGCTTAAAAAACTTATAGGACTGAGGACAACTGACCGCAAGTTTGCCAAAAGACAACTCGCTTCTTGGATATTGGTAGCCGTCGACAGCTGCATGCTTACAAATTGTATGTTGTCTGATATTTACTTGTACCTGCCGACCCTTAATAGGCAGAAGGAAACTACTCTACTGTAGTGGTCATCGCATGTGCACGCGGTGATAGAATTAATTGCACATACATATTTTGTTATTTATTTAAACCATAGGTTCTCGACCTTATTTTGCCCATCGCCCACTTTGAGAATTTTTTTTCTAGAGCCTTCCGATATTTTAACGCCTCCAAGGGGGCGTTATCACTCGCGTTGAGAACCTATGATTTAAACCTTATATAGCGATACTTTGGAATGCTATATTTAACCTATATTTAACATTTTTCATTGTAAATTAGCACTTAGACAAGTCCTATTTCACAAACCTCAAGCCATTTCGTCTAAAATGTGTACACAAGATTGTATCTATTGAAAATCGAATAACGACGTAAAGCCTTGAGCACAGGCGTAAAGTAGCCAGCCTCTCAATATTCTACAGTATACATTTTGAAGAGTATGCGCAGGAATTACTCGATCTAATTCCTCCATCCCCCTTTCACCATCGGACCACTAGATCTATCACACCTACCTCGTAGACATCCCTGCCACCCGTACGAAGCGATTTGCTTCTACATTCATAATACCAGCAGGAAAGTCTGGAATAGTCTTTACTGCGTCAGTATTTCCGTCCAATTATAATGTAGGTGTTTTTAAGACAAGAGTGAATCGGTTTTTATTTAGCTAGTACGTTTTACCAGCCTGTAACGCGTACTAGTGAGATTGTGGTCAAGTACTAGCTTAAATATGGTAAAAAAACGACGCAATTGTCGCCATATTATGCTCACGGTACCACCACACCTACCACAGCTTCACGCTACGCTAACAAGTAGTGATCGGAAAAAGTGGTGCCAAAATACCTAAACTTAGGGAACAAGAGTGAAAACCGGAGACTTCCTTGCTACAACATTTTTTCGGGACATTTGTCCCGAGTTTCGGGACACCAGTCCAGTACATTAAAAAAACTGTTATTTATTAATAGCAAAACACAGTGAGGATAAAAAAATATTATTTAGTCAATACGCAAAGATTTTCTCTTACTCGTTTTTTTTCACAATTTGAGAGTTTATCAGCAAATAAGAATATAATAACGTATAGATAATGCATAGCAACATAACAACAATAGCAGGCGAAGTAAACACGTGCAAGGTAATCAGAACAATCAAAAGAACGAATTTCTTGGAATCTTCGGTACGTATGATGCCGCCAGTCGAGGTAATTACGGGCTAGTTAAAGCGACAATAGAACGTACACAGCTGCAGTTCCTATCAGTTTCGAGAATTTTTAGATGCTAAATGGAGTGTATTATTGTACGGATAACAAGGTAAACAACCAAGTCAAATAATGTCGACATTTTAAGTAGTTTATAGTGAAATCGAGTGGCGTTAAAATTAATTTAAAAAAAAATTAAAATTAAATATTTTTTTATTCGGGTAACTGGGACCCACAGTAATTAAGTAATGCAATTGAATATAATAAACAATAAAAATTAAAATATACATATAACACATTAAAATTGAATCAAATCAAGTCAATATTACAATTAAAATTCAAAATTAAATAAATAAAATAAATAAAAATTAAATCAAATCAGTATTAAAATTAAAATTCAAAATTAATAAAATAAATTGAAATTAACTATTTACAACCTACCTACCTATTAGTATACCTACCTAGTAATATAATTCAATTCCCGTCTTTAATTCTCAGAATTATCCAAAATCGGTATAAAAGTTTTCATAAATAAAAGATAATGTTAAAGTAGGTATGTATTCCAAGCAAAAGGTGTTTTTCTGTTATTGTTATCATCGTAGTCATTAATGCTGTCTCTTTCTAGCTTTTGTTATTAATTGTTTATTACTTAAAACGGTGACAGAGAGATATAGGTGGCGGGGGGTCCGCGTTACAAGCGTCGTGGATCACTCACTCCTGTACTTCGGCCAGTTGTGCATTAATTTTGGTGACCCGTGCTTGTTATATTGTTTACATACTGTTTACATGACGACCTTGGCTTGAATTTACGGACTACGATTTGTATCTAAATCAGTGCCTGCAACTTTTTGGCAAACTACGTGGTGAGTCAAATTTCTATTAATTGGAATTAAACTCAAAAAGCATTGTTGTTGTTAATTTTCTGCTGTATATAAATTCGAATGTTCGTCATCCAGTGGGGTAATGCTGCAAGTTGTGCGAATAAGTTTGTAGTTAGATTAAAATTATATAAATTTTAGCGCCGCTGGTGGTAGAGTCACATTGTTTAAGTGAAATTGAGTTTCCAATGAAAAATATTTTTTTATTAAATTGAAATACGAATGTTTGTTTATTTGTTCCTAAATAATTTGTCGAATACGACGAAACTTCGTAACTTCGTTTTTTAAGTCGTGTCCCGAAACCCGGGACAAGTGGTCCCGTAAAAAAATGTTGTAGCCAAGAAGTCTCCGGATTTCACTTTTGTTCTCTAAGTTTAGGTATTTTGGCACCACTTTCCGATCACTGCTAATAAGTCTTTCGGCTGTATGTTATATTTATTTAAAACTAATCACAATGCAGCACCTAGCAGTCTAGATTTTTTACACACACATATTACAATAAACGAGAGAAAATCTTAAAATATTCGTTTTTAAAGTTTTAATATTTACACATGTTTGTAGTGGATATAGATGATCAGTTGATGAAGTCTTTGAATACTAATCATAGAAGAAATACGTAAGACAGACAGTCGGACATGGTGAAATTATAACGGTTTTAAGTCGGAGGCCGGGCTAATACCACATGAGGAGAATGTGCACAGCAGCTATCATTGTCCTACATTGTAACTAACAGTAACGACCGATAGGTACCGACATTGATAGGTTTTTTGTATAAATTGAATAGTGTTGTATCTTTAAACACAACAATTGACCAGCCATTTTGTTAAATGAGACAATCACTAAGTGAGTACAAGACTAACTCAGCGGGATGTTGTTCCAGAATACCGCGGATGCCCGTGCCCCCTGAACGCGTGTCCAAAAAACGTCCTTATTGGGCCCGCTACTGGTAAAGCCCCAGCCGGTGGCGGCCCAGCGGACGTTCCCTCGGCCCGCGCGACGCCCGGGGCCGCCTTCCGAGCGAAGGTGCGGGCGGGCGCACTCGACGCTGCCGCAGACCCGCACGGCAGCGGCAAGGTGCGCACTGACACTGACACACTCGGCCTCGGACCACGTATCTGTAGACACGCGACTGCCCGGCGAAAAACGTCCCCGTCGAACAAGTGCAACGAGCCCACCGCGTGCACTTCTTTGTTCTCAGTTGTTTTTTTTTTTAATTACCGACAATAGACGAAGTTCCAAATGAATATAGTGTGTGTACATGAATGTTAGTATGTGTACTATTTAAAGTTGTGTGCGATTTTAAGTACAATGTTTTAAGCAGTACCTTCCAAATGAAATTATTGAATCATAGAAGTATCTATAAATGTGTATACGTCAACTGTGGACGTTTTTGTCGTGAGTTTTGTACCAGACGTTGTGTCTATATCCATGATCATTGCACTCGACTGATCGTGATGCAGGACTGCTACAGGTAGAATAGGCCGGTAGGGTTCGACATAGTAGATATAGACATTCAGCGAGAATTTCGACAAAGCTATTTTATGTATTCATACAATATAAATGTGCCATGTGGGACTAGCATTATGTTGTAATTATACTGGCATGCATATAAAACTCTATGACTTGTAAAAAAAAGCTTAGTAAGAATTAAATCTAGTTAGTTGTGTGAGATGTGTCCAGCTAGGTTTACTAGTGGCATACATAAGTACCTACTGTTGTGCTAAACTTTGAATACTTAACATATTCAGTAGGCAGAAATAATCAATTAATTGCAGCTAGCAACTATGCCACCGCCTGAATGTCTGCTAATTGTGATAGAAACCCTATTCTTAACGATTTAACATTTACTTGGCTTTTTGTTTAGGATCCGCCATTAGAACTCGAGCCACCCGCAGCAGCAGACGCTCCGCACCCTTGCGCTATACCAGCCATAGGCGGTGTCTCACCAAAACGCGAACTCTATGATGTTCGAGATAAGCTGCGAATCGCAAACGACATACCTGGACCCACAGAAGCTTTAGGACCACCTTCCCCCGCCCGAGGCTCAGCGGGAGCTTGCGCTCCGCAACCCCCACCAATAGCCCCAAGACGAGCCCGGCTGGGCAAAGCCATGGCGAGGCGATCATTAGCCGGTGATGATACAGCGCTGCTAATATCAGCGCCACAACCTCCATTAGCGCATCATAGCGACGCTGATGATGATGTATTAGCTATTTCTCCTCCGATCTGTGCTCCAATAGACCTTTCTTCATCAGACGAGAGGTCGACCCCTCTAGTCGATGTCAAAAAAGAGAATGAAGGTCCTACATACGCCACAGCACGGAAACCAGATGCTCAAGCACTAAGAGAGCATAATAGCACTACATTATTAGATGCTACAATTGTCACCGAAGCAGCTAAATCTGTAAAACGAAGGTACTCGAGGCCTAATCTAGAAATCGACATGAAAGATACTCAGTTGGAGGACGCTTGTAAAACCAATGGCATCGGTGAGCATGTGAAACTCCAAAAACGAAGAAAAGTATCTGGTGACCAAATAGATATTCCCCGAATAGAAACTATCACTAAAGAGTCAAAGAAAAAACCGGTTCCAACTAAAAAACTTCCTAAGATGCTACAAAGTGAAAAGAAAGGTACTAAAAGGAAATTGGAGAGCCCTCCAAATATCCATAAATCGAAAAAAATGATTCTTGACACTGCGGAAGATATGGATCCTAGGCTGAAAAATGTTGCCGCGATGACTGAGGAAACGTTATCCATGAAACCTAAAAACAAAAGTGCTCTTTTATTAGATAATCTTATAAGAAAAAACAGCATAGACAGAGCAGACTCCAAGAGCTACTTGGATGTGGAACCTGATCCTGCGGAATTATTCTTATCTTCCCATAAAAGCATCGCACCAAACTCCACGAAGAAAACGTTAACCATAAATAACAATATCGTGGGGAGCAACGGGCAACTAAGCGGAGTGCGCGCCGGTACGATCGCGGCTGTCACCCAACTGATAGAAAAAAAATTAGCCACCAAAAATGCATGTAAAATAGAAAAGGTAGATTCCAAAGTGGTTCACGGATTGCAGTCTGTTGTAAAAGTGCCCTGCGTAAATTATAGCCAAACGGAAGACAAAACTAAAACTATAAAAACCAACGACGACAAACACTCAACGAATGAGCCGTCAGCACTAGAGGTAGTCTCGAACCTTATGGACAAGGACAAAATAGATGTCCTTAAAGGTAATAAGATGTTCACAAACGCCTCCGATATCACATCGAAGAAAGCACATTCTTCTGACGTAGAATCACAGATAACCCCGGATAGGATCGAAAGGGTAGATCCAATTAAAACTCATGAGGTCGACAAAGACAAAATCGATATCATCGATCGGACAGCAGTGAAGCGCTGTAAACTAACTATCGGGGAGCTTAAAGCTAAAAATGTCGAAAAGGTGGTTAAGTTGTTGGGATCGAAGAGGCCAGTAATGAAAATCGACGAGGCGACTCTAGTAGTGGAGGAAGCGTGTGCATCGCCAACGCCAGGCTTCGGGAGTATGGGGAGCACAGGCAGGAGGACGAGGCGAAGGGGCGGAGCGCTGCGCCGCGGCAGGCGCCCACTCCTTCCGTTAGCACCACCAGTGCTCGAGCCTCACACGCAACCGCGATGGAGCAACGGCTGGCACTGGGACGGGGACCATTACCTTTCAAAAGTCTACCTCAATGTAAGTTATACTCAACGCATCGTCACGTTAATAGATATAGGTTAATTTTAGTCTCTATATAGTTGTCTTATAAGAAATACCCTAAAATAAGTAAGACGCGTCCGACATTTAGAACAATAATTATATATACATACCTAATATTTACTATAGTAATTACAAGGACGCGATTGTGACGCCCAAAATAAGTCACAAGGAATATATTAATCAAGCCAAACGATATTTAAGTTCACATATCCAGCACTCGTCAGAATTCAACTTTTCTTACCATTAACTACAGAGAAAGCCATCTGCACAGCCTTTAATAAATACTTTGAGAGTATATTTTTAATACCGGCTACGTCTTATCATATCATCATCATATCAGCCCACAGATGTCCACTGTTGGACATAGGCCTCCTCTAATGATCGCCATACAAAACGGCTATGAGCCGCCTGCATCCATCGCGACCTTCACCAGGTCGGCGGTCCACCTAGTTGGGGCTCTACCCGCATTACGCTTTCCGGTTCGAGGTCGCCACTCCAGCATTTTACGAGTTTAGCCTGCCTGTAATTCAATGGAGTCAGAACTTAACAGTGAATTGATTTCCTCCATACACATCACAGAAAAAACAGTATTTAAAGAGCCGCTGTCTCTGGATGTCACGGAAGGCCCTGGCTGTGATGTAATACTACCATTTTTCCTAAATAGGTGTGCCCATAGCCCAACACGTCCGTTATACCTTCACCACCAACTCGCCTACTGTCCCACCGCAGGGCACGGGTCTCCTCTCATGAGTGGGGTGAGGCTTTATACCTTATATTCAATCAATCCTTAATAGGAAG
>WUAW01038410.1:9385-19507 GCA_017165845.1 Thaumetopoea pityocampa | reverse complement strand
CGTGCGTGCGTGCGTGCGTGCGTGCGTGCGTGCGGCTAATAGCTTCTCGTACCGTAGTGTCTCATCGCAAACCCTTAAATTAGTACAAAGCGTCCCCGGCCGGGAGCGTCGTGCGTGCGCCCCGGCGCACGTTGCTTGGAGGCGGGCCCGTGTGGCGCGGTGCTCGGCGACCGCCGCCCGCGCAGTCGTGTTGCTTGTGTCGTGACGCCGTAGACATTTCTCCTGTAACGCGACTGTTATTTGCTGTATTCGATTGAGGTCGATACGTAATATTTGTTATCAGGAGATGCCTTGCGTAATGTGTAAGTGCGTAGCGGCGAGGGCCGGAGTGCGCCGGCGCCTCGCCCACAGGACTATGTTTTCCCTTCGCTTTCACGGTCCGTGAACGAGGGTCCTATTGACCCTCACGGGGCCGGCGAGTAGTGTGTATGTAGGTACCGATCCAATAGCTACCACTGTGCGGCTGGTTAGACTTTGTTCGATATATTTTTAGTTGTTAGTTGGCTACTTGAAGAATAAAAAGGCATTTATATGTAACGATTACCCGTTCGTTGTCGCTGTCGTCGAGGTACACTCTATATTATACAGACGGGTCGCTCGTGTGGCTGGTGCGCGTTGTCCCGACGCCTCGCCGTCCGTTCGAGGACACGGGCGCGGCGTTTGACGCGACTGCCACTTGTTTGAAAGCCACGCATTACACACTTCAGTTACACATTTCTGTGAGGAACCTACGTTATTTAAGAGAAGTTCATCACACGTTTTATAACTTTTATAAACCGTATAAAATCAACTAATGGAGGGGTGTAGGTCACCTCGTTAACGTTCCTCGTGCGTACATCGGCCCGCGAGCCGGCTGCAACCCATGTGTGGGCGCAGGCGGTAGGTTTTTAAATGTTTAAAAATATCGCGTAAATTCAAGTATACTACAAAAGAAGTATAATAAAAAATGCCATTTGCCTTCGAAGGAATTGATTATTATTGCATTTCGGCCTTTAAATTGCAATTTAGACAGTGAGTTTTATGGCACCACATAGTTACAGTAAGACTGATTTTGCAAAATTGAATCTTTCGCGTCATATTAATAGCATATTAACTCCAACTGATTTCCCATAAAAACAAATACCATATTTTCCTGTATAATTCACTTATTATGTGTTAAAAAACTTTCAAATGTCGTTGTGCGTATTATTCGCCGCCGCGGATAATCTGATAAAAGACATTCTCATATCATCTCAAAAATATAATCATACATGTTCAAATAGATGTTTTTCACAATGAATATGTTTTTCCTGTACAATGTATTACTTATATTTTTAATCATATTGTGTATCTTTTATTTTATGCAACACTACATTACGGCAGTATAAATATTTTGGATTATTCGTTGTAAACACATTGCTGTGGTAATCCACAGGATATGGTACGACGCTGCGATTTACGCAACGTGTTTTTTTTTACTCGAAGAAAGTCCTCGTCGCCGCGGGTCATATACAGGAAAATATGCATGTTTTATCATACAACATGTCAGCCAACATTTTACACTTATTGAAAAAATAACAAAGGGGAACATTGTAACATATTTTAATATAATAAATTAGTGTCTAGACAAACAAAAAAAAAACAATTAAATGTTAAATGAGAAGAGATTTAATGTAAACCTAATTCCATAGACATATTTGATGTTTTAAAAACACCTTATTTTTTTCTATCATTCTTCATTATGGCGAAAAGTGAAAAAAAAATTAAAACATTTAAAAATGTCTATGAATTTGGTAGTGAGTGTACTTGTGAAATCTCTTTATCATTAGATAATTTTAAGTAGTGCGGAATGACGAAATAAAGAATATATTATATATTTAACGTTATATTTCCCGAGCGGAAGATTACAAAGGGCATTTATACGTTCCAAGTGTTGGACTTCCGGCAGATGTCTGTGGATTGTGTATCTGGTCTGTCGTTGATTTCATACTCTCTGTACATACTCTTTAATACTTTCAGTTCCATTCCCTACTATTCCAGTGAGATATCCACGCTGTAGACTACATACGCAACTGTTTATTGGAGACGTTGGGTTTCTTCTTCATTATATTTTCACCTAGTTTCTTTGTAAATGTTCAAATGATTGTAATTATATAGTGTCGTTAGTATTTTGTGCACTGCATTGAAAAGTTTTTGTACATATTTTATTTCTAGGACAAAATAAGGTAAATGGACTTTTGTTTTTTTAAAATGGAGTTGTTCTCTGGGGGCCCAGGGCCCTGGGCCCCCAGTGAACATAGATTCTGATTCTACGTATACAAATATGTGTTCTGTTCCGTCTCCTAGAAATTGTCTCTACTTTACGGATAGTTTTCTAATTGTGTTTACTGATAGTTTGGCACACAATTTCTCAGACTCCCAGTTTGCCTTTTTATACACCTGGTAGGCAAATGTATTTATCATCTGGTTCGGGGTGTCTGGAAAGGAGCACACCCATTTTATATGAAACTCATTTACAATGCCCTCATTCCAAGTGTGATTGCGCTTCATGTCTACTTGAGTTTGCTTGTAAAAGATCGTTGTTGAAATTTGATTTAATTGGATGGAGTGCGGTGATCCACCTTCTGACATCTGAATTCAATATTTATCTAATAAATTTCTTTACTGTTTATATCAAATTTGAGCCCAGCCATTGTTTCCTAAACCTCCACAATACCACCGAAGAATTGGGATAGGCAGAGTCCACTTCTTTCCACTTGCTACGACCATAGTGGCTATCCGCAGCCAACCTTTCGCCCTCGTAGGAAACAAGACGTGTCAGGTGGCAAACCACGACGCTATTAAAAATGAACATGTCACAAATTAATGTTGGTCTTGAAACAAAGTAATCACGTTTTATTGACTTGTCTGTGAACTTTTAACTTATTCAAGGTGGATCGCCATTCAAATCGTGAATAACGGTAACAAAGTAACTATAAATCAATCAGTCATTGATCACATTATTTACAAATTACAATTTAAAATATTGGAATTGAACAACATGCCATAGCGGTGTCACACAGAGCCTTAGCCTCCTACGACTACGAGCGATCGTAGCTCCTACAACGGGGCTGTGCCAAAACGTAAGTTACCTTGGGTCGGCGTCATCAATATGCAACAGTGGACGAAGTCTGTACATAGAAAATATAAATTACCAAAACAAACAATTTGTTCTTCTTGTGTTGGATCACAATTCTACTTGATGTGGGGTCGGCGAAGCCCGACGCGGCGCGCACTCAGCATATTTATATTACGCCCAACATGTAGTTTTATTTTCCGTTAGTTTAACAGAGAAAAACACATTCTAACTACTGACAGTTAACATTTGTATTAATTAAATTAAAATTAATTTATCGTATATTGATGAGGAAAGATATAAAGGCCCGTGTGGACATTTTCTTTCTGTATCAGACCTGCATACGCAGCGCTAAATAATCAAATTTACAATAACAATGAAATATATATATAAAATGGAACCTGCGCGTGCGTTCTTTTCTTTTTACCATATCTACAGTACTTGACTACAATTCCACCTGATTGTAAGTGGCGATGTAACCCAGAGTGGTAAAACGTACTAGCTTAATAAGAACCTATTCACTCTTGTCTTAAATTCTTAGAAAGGATTATTTATTTAGCAAACTACTCATTTTTTTTAAATAAAAAAAAGTTACATCGAGTTCGACTCTGGATTTTCCACAAATTCAGACTAACGGAGAGTAAACTGCCCTAACCTAGTCCTGAGGGGTACTCGTGTTTACATAAGAGATGGCTTTCACCGCACCGGAGGAATTACATGTTACCCATATTGAATAAACTTGTTTACGCCAATCTCTTTTAAGTGACGAATTAAAAAGATTGTGCGACTAACATTCCAAGTGACATAACACGTTCCACGCCACGTGTACCACATATGGTACACGCAGACGCAGAGTTTCATGTCTTTCTAGACCTTATCGCAAGTCTAGGAGTCAAATTGTTGTTACCATCTTCACCATAACATATATAATTAACTAATTTTTTTCTAAATTCTAGTATTGGTATAGATTCATGATGCCGGGTATTATATAAAATCCAGGCGTTTAGAACTGATGCATTTAGGAAAAACTCAAATGATCTGTACAAGTCGGACAAAGACCGCTGGGCAGGGAACGTGTTAATAAATGTAGAGTTTGAAATTCGACCTCGGGTAGGTTGGTTAAATAGTAAAAAAGGCACAAAATGCCTTACCCCCACTACTAAGTAATTATAAATCTTATAATTAGGTAATATTTAAACGAGGATTAATTTAAATTAATGTTAGTATATTAATTTCTAACAGTTACCAAAAAGGGCATATACTTTGAACTATTCCATTAAAGTGTTTAGACTTATGGGCACATCAAGTTCAGTGAACATACAATGGGCGGCGGGGCACGGACCAAATAATTCCTAACGCCCTTGTTCTCTAAAATGAAGACGAAACTCATTGTGGCATGCGCTGTTGATATCTCACTGGGTCTCTATTTCAAATCTTTTGAGTATCTATAAACTCTTTCTCTTTTCCATTGTTTGATGCCAAAAATTTAACTTCTAAATTCTTCGGTAAACTTTATTCAGTGTGATGTAACACCCACTCCTGTCTCTTTAGGTTACTCGGATGACGGGGGAATGCGCACGCGTCCGGTGTCCAGACGATAACGGTATTTGTTAAAACAGGTGCAGCAACACCCTGAAAATATCCCGTATCACAGATATGGTAACGCTTCAAGTGCTGATTCCTCCGGCATAACTACTCATTATTAATTAATCATAGATTAAAGAGTAAATTCCATAATGAATATGTACTAATCGCTATAAGTGAGCCCCCTTGCTTGTAGATGGATTGTTTTAAAGAATGTTACCTGAAATTCCGCAGTTGCAACCTTGTCAATAAATTTAGTGTTAGATTTACTCGTAAGGAAATTACCTTGTTTTTATTATTTATTTTGTTTCTAGAAATATATAGGTATATTTTTATTATTGTAACCTACACAGTTATGTTGGCTGTAATTTAATATTGATGTAATTAATATATGTATTTTTATTTCAATTTTTAGTTTTATTTATACGCGAGGGCGTATAGAATGACCGCCCGAGTGCGGCGGGGCGACAGCGGCGAACGAGACGCACGCGCACTCTTGTGACGCACCTGAAGATTGCCCCGTGGATAAAATATTGATCGGAGCCCGTCCGCTCGGTGTTAACGCGACCATGCCAATGAAACTATAGCGTAACAATGACACGATACGTCATCTATAGCGCGTTACGTTCAGACTAAAAATGACTCCAGTTTTCTAACAAACGCGCCCAGATGGGGTAAATCCTTACAGAAGTAATATATCAATTAAAAAATTACAATTTAATTTAAATAAATATTAACCGATACTTAGACATTTGTCAATTATTAAATTATTATTATATAATATTTATTTATTACATTAAGATGGCATCTAGCGGTTTAGATTTTCAACATGCCTATTAATGATTAAACAGCCAATTGGCTATAATGGCGAGATCAAGCCCCCCCTAGCCAAGTTGATATTCGACAATCGTTATCGCTTATCGCTATTCGATAAGTCACGTGTGACTTGGCGATTAGAAGTGTCATTCTAATACATTTTATTCGTTTCTATTAGCGATAACAATTGTCAAATGTCAAATCGACTCAATAACACGACAACGCTACTGGCTCCACGTTTTGCTACCTATTTCAAAGAAATTATACGTTTTCGGAACAAAATTTATGTCGCGTATAGTAAAACAAGACCTGAAGCTCGGTGCTTATCGTCGATATACAGGACATGCCTTAAATCAATCCGTGCAGTTAAAGAGAGAGGATCAGTGAAAACGCGATAGAAGTATCCCGATAGGCAGGTGAAAGACAGAGATGTCCTCTTTACTGATGAAAAAAATTTCAGGATTGAAGAACACTACAACAAGCAAAATGACAAAGTGAACGCTCACAGTTCTAAAGCTGCCCAAGTGGTCGGAAAGGTAGGTATAACGTGGTCATCATCCTGCGTCAGTTATGGTATGGTGGGGGGTGTCTTATCAAGTGGTCATAAAGCTTCATTTTTGTGAAAAAGGAGTGAAGACTTTAACCAAAGTATATCAAGAGACCATGTTGGATCGTGTTGTGAAACCTGTCAGGAATACACTTTTTAAAGTGTACCGTGGACTTTCCAGCAAGACTGCACCTGGTCACAAGGCACGAACTACCCAAGCCTGGCTCGAAACCAACTTTAGAGGACATAGCCTGCTCTAAACAACACGCTGACATTCTCTTAAATCTCTGGAATAAGTAGTGGCTTTTCCCATGGAAACAGTGCGTAAATCCATAAATTCGTGGCCAAACAGATTAAAGGCCTGTATCAAAGCCAAAAGTGGCCACTTCGAATAAAATTATTTTTTTTATTTTTTGCTGAGACTTCAATAAATATGTACACGCCAGTTTAATTAAAATTACCTCACCTCATAAAAAAATGCATTTTTATTTGTAACAGAACTTATGACCGGATAGATGTATGGATGTGGATGAGGCGAGAGAGGTGTGTCAGGATCGTAGTATGTGGCAAACTGTGGTCTCTGCCTACCCTTATGGGATGCCGGCGTGAGTGTATGTATGTATGTAGAACTTATGACCGGACTAGGTGGTAATTTTTATTTTAGGGCAACATCATTTTTGAAAATAAAACATAAATTATAAAGATCAATTTATTATAAGGTCCTGAAGCAGGCGTGGTATACGCACAACAAACAACATTCAAATACGATTAACAAGTTATTATACTAAGTATACACATTACATTACATTATGGAATTTTCAATTAACACTCAAAAATATTTACATGAATCCATGAGAGCCACAGTGGCTTAACTGCAATTTTTCAATATTTATTCTATAATACTGTTTTATAGCGGTACAAAACTTTTTAAATTTCTAACGGGCTAAGGTGATTAAACTGCCGTCTACGTATGAAATATGAATAAGCCCCCCTAGCCAAGTTGACATTCGACAATCGTTATCGCTAATAGAAGCGAAAAAAATGTATTGGAATGACACTTCTAATCGCCAAGTCACATGTGACTCATTGAATAGAAATGTCATTCGAATACATTTTTTTCCTTTCTATTAGCGATAACGTTTGTCGAATGTCAACTTGGCTGGGGGGGGGGGGGGGGAAGTTAATTATGCTACTACAGCGCTATTACTTTAACGGATTTCAACAGTTTTATTCCCGTTCAAAATCGAGTTAGACCGCTCTAGCTCTCATGGTCCCAAATTGTCTTACTAATGGATGCTTAACATCCAATCATATAGAAACAAGAGGCCTAGCCTAGGGGCATTTGAGTTACACGATACCAATACTGTACTCGTACTTAATAAATCGTATTAATTTTATTTTGTTAATTACATCAAATAGCCAACCAAGCTTTGAAATATCACCGATATACCTATGCGTCGACCGATAGTTATCTGCAGAACAAAATGTACATAGATTACAATTGCGCAAACGTACTGTAGAATTCATTGATTAAAACTAGCAGGACTGCTCGACAAACCGATTCCAATATATGCAAAACAATACCGATTATAAAGGAATTAAAATTTAAATGCTTTTCGTACTTCAGCAATTCAGTTCTCGGATCGGGCTAAATTACCAATTTGTTTTAATGTTTCGCACAATCGATCTATTTAGTCACATCAAAGATACTCAACCTGGAATTGCTAATTGCTTATTTATTTGAAAACTAACATCAATTCTATTCCAATTCCACTACTAATTCTATTTTTACATTGATTGTAATCAAAACCTATAAAAATAATATTCATCAAATTGAGTCGGGGCGGTGGCAGGCCCCGCCAGACAACACCCGTCTGGTAGGAAGATCTTCCCTTTTCCGATACTGCCGCTCCTACGACACTTAGACCTATAGCTGGTGATTTCCAGACGTGATTATCCACGTCATCATTTGTCATCACTATAACTGGTGACATCAACTAGCCTTCCGAAAAAGTCATACTACATCATCGTGCTCCGCCATCAACATTGTTCACGCTCAATCACAGAAAAAAAATACTTATTACAATTGTTATTCTTAGTTCCTTTAAATTTCACGAACCGAGTGGTGATGCTGACGTCATACTCAATGTTGTCAGCAGTACTGGAAGCAACGGAAATCCAATATGAGCGATACTGAATTTGAAATCGGTTTGGAGAGTTACGCCTGCAAGATCAGCTGGTTCTTGACTTACACGAATACTATCATGACGTACCGAGTACTACAGTACAAACAATTAAGTATAAAACTTTACCACATTCACTATAAATAGATACACGCTGTATAACTATAGTGTTACACGCCACATTAAAAAACTAAGCATCTTCTACCCCCACAAAAATGTTTTATATTCCATTTACAATTTAGCTAATTAAAGATTTAATCATTTATATATCATAGTAAAATCATTACATTACTCGCTGCATTATGCGTGTGTGGTAGTTCATGGGATTTATATTTAAAGACGGTAGGTAACTAAATATCGTAAAAAATATGGAGTCACATTTACATAGGTGCAAATTTATACATTAGCTACCCGAACAGTTTACACAAATACGAATATTTTGGATTCAAACCCGCTACCACTAAATCCTATTCATCCAGTTAAGTTATTTAAGCTCAGGACACTAATACCAGCCCGATTGTCTTTTGTTAGTAGTTCGATTTAATATTTTTGAACTCCTATAAATATTCATAATAGAAACTAAATCTCAAAAATACTGTACAAATTTCAATCCAATAAAAACTAGCCTTTTTCATGACTCCACCCGCGTAGAATAAATATTTGTCTCATAGGAGCCGTAGATATTACCTGTTTCTCCATTAGAATGACAAAATAACAAACACTTTTTCGCATTTATAATAGTGATTTAGGTATAATTATTTTATTTCCGCGGCATCACCCGCGTGGACTCTACATTTGCCAACGGTAAAACCATAGAGATCCAAGTTATATTTTCATCAATGTGAGAAAATAATTGAAACGCGAATTGACTTGTATGAAACGAATGTCTTAATGCTAGTGAAAGATTAGGATTTTACAAGGAAAACGGAGATTGACTAGTAAAGAATGCCTCAGGCATCAAGTATGAGAATGGCACTTGGATCGGTATGGCGTGAAAGGGTTATAATTTTTCGTACATCCTAAAATTTCCATTTTGAGTAAAATTATACTTCGATCACCGAATTTACCGTCGCCGTTTGTGCTACACAGGAAGAGATATTGTACAACACTGCTTATGCGTCGATAAATTATTAGGAACGCATGTAATAACCAATGGTTTGGTCATTGAGACTGGATGAGTGAGAGTCTAATGACAAAACTAATATACCGGACAAAGTGGATGGAAGTATTGGACAAGGGCGCCCAGAAAACACCTACCTTGATCAAATCAACAACTTATTTCAAAAAGGTCAAATTCGTGGCACCCTTAATCAACTAAAGTGTATGAAAAGATGTATGGATCTGGATGAGACGAAAGAGGTGTGGTAGGATTGTGGTATGTAGCAAACTATGATTTCTGCCTACCCTTATGTGATAATGGTGTGAGTGTATGTATGTAATAACAGTATCATTATGGTGATCACGCACAACTGCACTAACCCAATCAACGACACCAACAATAAACACCGGCCGGCTGATGACGTGCCCGACTGAAGCAGAGCCCCAACGGCAGTGAAATCACGCGTCATCACAGTTGTGGTAACAATGACCAAGCCATAGCAAACGATGTCCCTTGGATAAATGCTAAAAATAAAAAGGTAACGACTTCTGAGACTTGCATCATCCGCAGCACCTGCTCCAGTTTGACCAAATAGTCTTCTCGCGGGCGATTTAGGTCAAGATAAACACTTAGGTACTACTCGTAGGCTATTTTCAACACTATTTTTAGTGCTACAAAGTTATTGTCTACCTTTAAAGGAAATATCTTAAATGTGGTCGTTTAAAGTATTAGTTGCTAAATGATTAGATGATGTTCAGACAAATTTCATTTCATACTAGTTTTTTCAGTGAAAATTTTA
>WUAW01038409.1:7042-26624 GCA_017165845.1 Thaumetopoea pityocampa | reverse complement strand
ACAATATACTGTGGACAAACAAAACCGTGAGTGTATTTTATTTATAACCTCCACGAGGCTAACTGATGAACTACAACACCTAAAGTGTACAATAAATAAATAAATGAACGGCGACTCACGTTGACCTTGTTGAGCGCGACGTGCGTTTTGGGGTACATGGCGTTGCTGAGGTCCGCGGACGCGCCGCCCGCCTTGCTGCCGCCGGCGCCGTACGCGCCGCCTGCCGGTCACGTCAACGCGATACACACAGGAACGGCATTTTACTATACAACTGACACATGTGATGTCATCTGACGTGCATTTTTAGGTTAAATACTAAACACTTCATGTCACACCACACCGCGGCGTTGCATGATAACTGAAGATCTTAAAAAATAAACCAATACGATTGCGGCGCCATGACCTGGTGAAGGTCGCGGGCAATCGGTGGATGCAGGCGGCTCATAGCCGTTCGGTGTGGCGATCATTAGAGGATGCCTATGTACAGTAGTGGACGTCTGTGGGCTGATATGATGTTGATACCAAGCCATAATATAAAACTCGTTGCATTTTGCACTATTTTTGACCGTGCGTACAGTAAAAATGGATTAATTATATAACTAGCTTATAGTGTCAATTCTGATGTAACACAAACTAAAATTAGACTCTCGCTATCTTTTTCTAATGCCAAACACCAAAACGAGATAGCAAATATTTTTAGCGAGTACCGAACTTCATTTATGCTAAAAGGCACAAAAATTTTGCGTCTTTTTGCTCACGTCTAAATTTGTATGTAGAATTTAATTTTGAAGTGTCTAAACAAAACTGACAGCGCCAAAATTTTTGCTGTCTCGTTTTGGCGTTTGGCGTTAGAAAAAGATAGAGAGAGCCTAAATTTAGTTGCGTTACAGCAGAATTATACTGTGCAGTGCCCCCGGCATAACAATAGCGTCACTCCATGTCTTCCCGGGGATGCTGTGTGGACCGGCTGAGGGGTGTACCAGGATAATGGGCAGCAGCGATTTCCTGCTATTCAATCACAATCTACTGCATATCTCCAGTTCGCCTGCCAAGTGTGCAGATTGTGGCAAATCCCTTCCTTATAAGGACGCGAGACCTGTGTCCCATAGTGTACTTGTACAGACTGATGATGATGACAGCAGAATGTGGAGTCATATCTCTTCACCGCACTAGGTGCAGGCGGCAGTGTTACCTGTCTTGTAGGTGTCCTGCGCGTCGTAGGGCGGCTGCTGCTGCTGGTAGCTGGAGACCTTGCCGGCGCCCGACACGCCGCCCACGCCCCCCACGCCACCAACGCCACCCACATTCGATCCACCGCCGTACTGCAACGACACGTATACACAACTTCATTGAAACAGAACATACATTTATTTGATCAGCTGATCCGCGCGAGTTAAGCTGGCCTCGGCATCTTCCCTGAAAATATGAGTTTTCCATAATCTCAACATTTTTGGAAATCGTAGTAGTTGTGAGACCGGATGCGTAATTAGCACCACGGACAAACTCAAGATGAGCATGATACAGGACAGACATGCGTGACGTTCTGTAAGAGATGTCAAAGTCCACTTTGAATCTAGTGTTCATTTTATACTTTGCAACGTCCAACGAACATTTTGAGGATAGAAAATTACTAATGGTGTTGATTCTGTTGTAACAGAATTTAACTAAATTTAGTCCCTCCGTATCTTTTCTAATGTCAAACGCCAAAACGAAATAGCAAACATTTATAGCGAGTACCATATTTTATAGAAAATACAATAAATAAATACAAATGCATAAAAAATATATTAATATATATCGTGGCGGATGTACGTCAGAGCAAGCGTCCCCCTGAGCGCACTCGCCGTGGCAAAGCTCCACAGCGTTACTCTCCTATATTAAAGGAGTTAATGCTCATAACTCCGGAAAGTTCTCTCGCGCATGCGTTGTCGCGCAGCCTATAAAAAAGTCTGACGGCGCAAGAGTCGGACGGTGACTGGGGATTATGTTAGTGAGATATAAAATAAGCAAGATGGCGAGATTCCTTTTGTTGGATTTTTGTGTATTTTAAAAAAATATGTTTTGACCCATAATTGTGACTCAAAATCATTGTTCTTGACCCACCCCCATTAAAATAACAATAAACAGCAATATAAATTATTGTGATGACTCCAATAACTCATGCACCAGCAGTTCCCGTGCGTTGACTATGAACGAGTCCGCGGAGTACGATATACGTAACATCTGTTAGTGTACTGACCGTGGGGTAGACCCCGTACTGGTAGGTGGTGGGCGGCGGCTGGTACGCGAAGTACGCGTACCCTGGGGGCAGTGCGGCCGCGGGCACCTGTAACACGCGCGCTATTAGCGACCGCACACCTCCACTGTACTCCTGCTTACAACTATATTAACATACAACATTAACACACTTCTTTTCTATCACTGTACCAGTAGCGAAAGGTGACAATATTCAAAAGAAAATTTGTTCTGTTATTCATTCATTTCATTCCAAAAAAAATGTCACTCAGCCTGCTTCGATCTTTTTAATTGTAATGCACACAACATTACAATTAAAAAGTTGGATAAGATTTATTTAGAAGGTAATGTTCGCATATTTCTGTTACTGTAACGTGTAATTCTATGCAGTTTATATGGGTATTAGGTACAGTTACTTGAAGGCGAGCTGCCCGAAATTGAGTCATATGAGCAGGTGCTATATACGGATTTATTAAAAAAGATACTTGTATGTATGTTATGCATCATCATTATTGGCCCAAGTAGGTTGACTGCTAGAGATGGGCCTCTCCTCCAAAGGGACGGAATCGCCTAAATCTCCACGTCCGGCGAGCGTCTTGGAGATCACAGTAGACATTGGTTAAATTACATAACGCTGCTAACCAGCTAAGGGATGGATCAGGCAAGTAATGCATCTCTCAGCTGGTTCCCACAGCACCCACGGAGATGGAGTAACGCTGTTATTATACCGACACCACATAGAACTGTTATTCAATTTTCATGTTAAATATAATTATATTGTAGAGTTTGATATTCAACGACAATATTTAGTGTTAAATATGCTGAATATTACGAAATGCGGAAATTAATACATATGGACATAAAATTAAAATTATTGTATATAATAATACATGAAAGTTAAATTCTAAGACTGATATTACCATAGCCTGAAGTAAACAATAGAATTTCGCTATGAAAATTATTTTCAAGTTCGACATTAATGATTGTGAATTCTTGAAAGAACACTGACACAAATAGGGTTGACACAAACAGATTGCCATTATGAAAAAAAAAATTAAGAGGAGTGCCAATGGTAACTAAATGATTTATAAAATATATAAGAAGAGTGTCAATGGTGACTATAAATGTTTTATAAAATATGTAAGAAGTGTTAATGGTGACTATAAATCTTTTATGGAATATACAAGAAGAGTGTCAACGGAAACTATAAATGTTTTATAAAATAAACAAGAGTGTCAATGGTGACTATAAATCTTTTATAAAATATACAAGAAGAGTATCAATGGTGACTATAAATCTTATAAAATATACAAGAAGAGTATCAATGGTGACTATGTTTTATAAAATATACAAGAAGAGTGTCAATATTGACTATAAATGTTTTATAAAATATACAAGAGTGTCAGTGGTGACTATAAATCTTTTGTAAAATATACATGAAAAGTATCAATGATGACTATAAATATTTTATAAAATATATAAGAAGTGTCAATGGTGACTATAAATCTTTTATAAAATATACAAGAAAAGTATCAATGATGACTATAAATATTTTATAAAATATATAAGAAGTGTCAATGGTGACTATAAATGTTTTATAAAATATACAAGAACAGTGCCAATGGTGACTATGTTTTACAAAATATACAAGAAGAGTGTCAATGATGACTATAAATGTTTTATAAAATGCAACCTGTTGTGGTGACGCGGCATCGGTCCTGCCGAACCTCTCTCCTGCTCCCAATCCGAACGCACCCTCCCGACCTCCGTAACCAACCTCGTAGTATCCTCCCTGAGGGAATCAAATCACTGATTCATCATTACTGATTACGATCAATCATTATATCAAAGTTTCTACTGCTCGTTACGATAATAATAGTGTGACATGGACGTCAATTAACGTCAGTAATTTACTGAGAAAATTCACCATAGCATTTCATCAAACCGCAGAGGCCACTTGCAGGGAGTATCAAATTCCTACTAAATATTCTAGAATTACAAGCTACATCAACACATAGGAGGAGCTCCGGAATCGCATCAGTCCAGCTAGACCTAGAATTACTAATCCAAAATCCAGTGCCCCTCTAAGCTTCGCTTTTAGTATTTCCTAATAGGAATATTGACGTCACTCCCCAACACATCCTTCTGCCACCCTTCTTCGGTAGCCGCGGCTTCGATATAACGATTGGTTTTCCGAACCTTACCGGGCTATCACTTGATTGCTACTAAACTTTACAGGCTACTACATGGTTGCTACTAACGCGGCCACGCGGTGCAAACTATTTTATACAAATTGAGGTAGCCGAGTCAGCAGTATACCAAGTACTAAAAAGTAGATTCATTTAAGCGTAATTATAAACTTCATCTTTTAGAATTATAGGTCAATATTATACGATAATTGTTATAATGTTGATTTTTTCGAATTCTATTATTATCTTATTAGGACTGAATAAGTTCTCGCTGTTTTTTTTTACAAAATAAAAGCTTTATTTAAAATATAAATAACAAAAACATTTCATTCAAAGTATTGTCCATCACTAGAGACCACCTTCTCCCATCATTCTGGCAATAATTGATTCCTCGTCGGAAAAACGATGTCTTTTGAGGCTATCCATGAATCAAGCCATTCTCTAGTATCTTCGTAAGAATGAACGCGTTGCTCAGCGATGCCATGTTCCACCGAAAGGAATAAGTGAAAATCACAAGCGACTATATCAGGTGAATACGCCGAGTGGGCTATAACTTCCCATTTAAGTGTTTCTAGGTAGGTTTTACCGGTTTTGCTACATGAGGCACTACACACTACATGTAACAAAATCACCGTCGTGCCTCTCCTCGTGTAGTGGCCGTTTTTCTTTTAGGGCTCGACTTACATGTATCAGTTAAAGTCGATAGGGATCCCCTGTGATAGTCTCATTTGGTTTGAGCAGCTCGTAATAAATTATACCCTGCTGATTCCACCAAATGCAGAGAAGTACCTTCGAACCATGGATATTTGGTTTTGCGGACAATATTGATGCATGGCCGGGTTTAGCCCACGATTTTCTACGCTTTGAATTATCATAATGTATCCACTTTTCATCTCCAGTCACGGTATGATGCAAAAAACCTTTTCCGTCGTTGAAACAGTAGTTCACACGCGACAAAACGCCGTTCGACGTCTCTCGGCTCCAATTCATACGGTACCCAATGTCCTGGCTTCTGGATCATTCCTAACACTTTTAAACGTTTCGAAACTTTTGACTCATCTACTTGTAATGTTTTTCTAAGTTCTGCAAGCATCTGACATCGGTTTTGATCAAGCAATTCCTCCAATTATGTTCAAATTATTTCGAAATGCCAGAACGTCTTTATCCTCAACTTCAAATTCATTATTTAAGAAGCGTCGAAACCAGTCGCTGCATATCATATCCGACAGAACATTGTCGCCGTAAGTCTCAACAAGAATTCTGATGCATCAGATGCAGATTTATTTTGAAAAAAAAAAATAGTGTATTAAAATTCGCCGCAAATAGACTTTATTTGGCACAAAAGTAAACATTTTCAAAAGTAATAAAAATTACTTTGTTTATACTATGTTCAACTATCATACACTGAAATTTAAGGTTAGATACAGTACTTCCTTATACGCTATCATTCGAAATTCCATGCATGAAGTATTACTACTGCCATCAACAGCGAAAACTTATTCCAGGTCCTAATAGATTTGTTTTTTTTTTAAATAATTCTATACAGCTTTTGGGACAGGGGTTGTGTATGTGGGGATGAGTCTATGCATTACGTATACATATGTATGGGTGTGTAAATGTGAACGTGTGTGTGTAAATGTGAATGTGTATGTGTAAATGTGAACGTGTGTGTGTAAATATGAACGTGTGTGTAAATGTGAACGTGTGTGTGTGTGTGTATTTGTATATGGGTATGTTCATATATGTAGCAGCCGGTTGCTTGTCGTGACCTCTCTCTGGCCCTGCATACCATACCAGCGCTGCATGCATCTTAGCTGGGACAGGGACCAATTTCTGTCTCACACAGTGTCGTTTTCTTATTTGTATATACTCATTTGTGTGACAAAGACGTTTTCCGTTGTGTCCCCCCCCCCCCCCAGTACCGGCGGTGTCCCGGCACGTACCATGGGGTGCGGCAGCGTGGAGCGCATCAGCTGCTCGTCGTAGGGCGCGTACGCCGCGGGGGTGCCCGCGGCGCTGTACAGCGCGCCCGCCGCGTACGTGTTGCTCTGCGTGCCGCCCGCGCCGCCGTGCGCCGCCACTGCGCACGCACAAACGCTCCATCAGTAACAACAGAATATGCCGGTCGTGGGGCTTTGTGGGCTAGCTGGGGGAGTGTGAAGCGCACCTTATATACCGCCGTGTAACGGTACTCAGAACGCTGCTTTTTCGATTATTAAGCCAGATCTCCTACGACTATATTTTTTGTTAATAATTGAACAAAATTATTACTTTCGCTGATTTCTGTAAAGGGGTGAACGGTACGTTTATTTCACAGTTGTTCTTGAACAATACAAATGTCTCTGGGTTCTCTAAATCGATTATTCAATATTAATACGACTGCGCCAAAAGGAGGGTTATGATTTTCGAGTGTATGTATGTGTGTATATTTATTTGGCACGCTCTGTGGCCTAAACGTCTTGATGGATTTTAGCTCGTGAAGTGTCGTTAGATTCATCTTAACTTACACAACACTGGGTATATCAAAATTATAAAAAGAATACTTATTCACTACACTACACTTATTCACGCAGTCAGTTTTTTTTCTCAACAATTAAGATAGTTTATTTCTGTATTTTAAAATGAATGTAATTGAGAATAACATGCTATTTTTTATTCATCTGATACGCGAGCGCCTTGCAATTTGGAATGTGTTGTTGGACCACAAGAATAAAATAAAAAACGACAATATCGTGGAAGTGTCCAAACCGATGGGTATTTCAATCGAAAAAGTGTCTTTGATCCTTAAAAATGGCGGCGTCGTAGTTGGCCACCCGACACGACTTGATGGGGCGGCCAAAAGTGGGCTACGGATGGCCGCCTTGCTCGTAGCAAGTGGAAAGAAGTGGTTTCTGGCTACCCCAATTGTTCGGTAGTATAGTGGTCAGTATCCCCACCTGTCACGCGGTAGACCCTGAGACCTGGGTTCAATTCCCCGCCGGAGAGCCAGGGAAAAAGGCGTAAGTGTATGTATGCAAGAATAAGAGAGAGGAGTACGCGTGATATATCCGTACAACGCACACATTTGCGTGCAGTAACCAACCAAATGTCAACTTAGTTGGTGCTGAACGGCAGCAATTACGTTTCCGTCGCCCTGTAACTGATCACACGCGGCGCCGGTGGCCCGAGCACCCACCTGTCGTGGAGGTCACTTTGGCCGTGGACGTCTGTGACGTCGTTGTACTCGTGAGACTGTTGCTCGACGCTACCGTGCTATCGTACTGTGGAAAAACGTACACACGTATTATTAGTAATGTGTAACACTTCATCATATTCATCGCCATCTTCACCAGTCCCCACTACAGGGACACTAACCTCCCCTAATTAGGAGGGGAATTAAGCCGTAGTCGAACACCCATGCGGGCATGCAGGTTTCCTCAAAAAGTTTTCTTTCTCAGTTGAATGCTTTGGCGTCCACAATGTAGACCGTACATGAATTAGAAGTAACTCAGTGGTACGGGACCGGGATCGAACTTACGAACTTACGACCTTTCGACCATAAGACGTGTGTATAACCACTACACCAATAATGTAGCACTTCAGTGGGTTATTAATTTTTATGTAACAAATGTAAAAAAAAAATACTCAAACTCATTAGGCAACAATCCATCTTCTCTGGAGACATCAGTGTAAGCATCTTTATAAAATTAACTTGTTACGTAATTATAAACCATATAAACAACGACATGGAGTACATGTTACATTGGAAACCAAATGAAACTCGGTCTGGAATACCCAATGTCTAAAGAAGGTATTAGAATTGAAATACATCAAGCACTCAAGAGGATTAAGGCCAATTGTAATACAAAACATACCATAGGGCTGAAGTGCAGTACTGCTTGCAAATGAAAAGTTTGTATGTGTGAGGGGAATCCCCACTTTTTCAATGGTAGGCCTATTCTGTATTGGATATCTACTGGCTAAGGGGTTGGCAGATGCTGAAGCGCATTACTGATAGCTAATAAAAAGGTTTTCACGTGTGAAGTGAATCCCTACAATCCTGCAGAGGATACCCACTATGGGGTTAACAGGCAGGTTATGCCAGACTCATATTGGCTTTTAGCCAGCACAAGAGAAAACGGGAAAAAAATTACCGGTTCTCATGCGCTTTAATGCGGGCCTACGGGAAGATGACACCATATTACCGCAATCCAATACCGCAATCGGTGCGAACCCACATTAACACGTTGCCGCACACTTGATTTGACGATTGAACTCGGAAACACATTTTTTTAACGGTTTATGACTTCCTGATGAATCTGAGTGTAAGCTGTATGTTTTTAGAAATAAGTTAAACTATATAAGGAAACAATGGGGCTGATGTAATCCAAAGGATTAAAAGCTCCTATAATAATAATAAATTTAAAAAAAACTGTTTAGAAGTGAAAATTACCATACACAATTGGCCACAGTTTTTCCAAAAAAAAAAACCCCCTCGTCAGCTATAACCGTCATTTGTTCATCACGTCATTTTTTCTCTTCGCAGAGCAAATTACGGCTTGACCGGCGTGACGACTATACGACATTTTCTATACAAATTCAAAAATGACTCCTATGAATACAACAGAGTATATAGGAGTAAGCTTAACAGAAGAAAATCAGTTTGAAAAATTGTCATCTGTCCCTGGATGCGCAAATATTTCGAACTGCTAAAGCATGAGAAATCGTATAAAAAAACAACTGATATGTTATTCGGCATACTATATCTATATACCTGTTTATCGATGTATTACTGAATGATTAAGAACTATATGTGTTAGTACACTGCGTATAATGCTGTTACTTATTAATTAAAACGTGCTCGACGGCTGCAGCCGTCGTTTGCCTACATATCGTCGAAAATCGTCATTTGCGGCAACGTGTTATGCGGGTTTTCGAAGACACCGCCAGGTGAAAATCTCCGGTGAAGGGCGTGCTCAAAGCAGTGGCCATGTCGTCACCGCTCGCAGAGCGAGTAACTGCGTAGGCGACACCGCTCAGTCCCGCGGCCCGTTGCGCGCGCGCACCTGGTGCGAGTCCTTGGGCGGCACCTTGTGCTGCGCCGTAGGCTGGTACGCCGTGTACGGGGCGGCCGTGTAGAGCGCGTTGCCGCCGTACACGCCGCCCGACGACGACGTCTGCTGTAGCGAACGGACCACATCAAAACGCTGTGCCGCTTCGGAGATCACCAATATTTTGTGAAATCCACAGATACAATAATAAAATAATGGACACATTTTCTTTTCACACACATTAACTCCAAATTGCGATTTCCTGTACTGGTTGCTAGACAACGATATACTAACTTATACAGATAATAATACATATATAGATAAACATGAATGTATCGGAAACAAACATTCGTGCTCGTCACACAAAGATTGTTCCAATAAGGACTCGAACCCAGGAACAATTGATACAGAAACCAGGATCACTTCCGCTGCACCAATTAATTACATACGACTACCAGCGACTACGTCCGCATTAAAAAAAACTCTATATATCAACACATTTAAATGTTTGATGTATTTCATATACATAATATACATTGTTAATACATTCACTGCCGAGCGAAAAACAGACGCCTATGTGAATACAACCGGACGAATTTGACGAATTTACTAGGATTTGGGAAAAGGCTCATAAAACGAAACTAAAAATGATACTCGCATAATTCAAAAGCAACGTATTAACACTCTCGTAATGAAACTAGATCATTTATAACGTATTATAAACTTATTTGAGTAAATTCAAATTTCGGTGACCAAAATATTTTTTTAAATTTAGTCGTTCGGATACGAGTGGGTGGTACTATTGCAATGGCACCGCCCCAATTGGATTCGAGTGACAGGCCGTGAATGTGCTAAGTAAAAGCTCCGTCTTACCTGATATGAGTTGATCATGGGCTGGTACTGCGTGAGCGTGACGCTGGAGGGGTAGGCCGTGGCCGCCATGCCCGTGGCAGCCGTCAGCGACGCATTCGTCGAGTTCACCTGCTGACAGATACCGCAAAAATTAACTTGTAATAATACAAAATACACAGTTGATAACTTTTGAAAATTTTCTGATTAGCGTTTCCAATCATGTGACTCACAGATATAAAAATCTCAGTTTTCTAAGTTTTAAGCTTTTCACCGATATACCATTAGTATTAAAATACCATGCCTAATATTATATCATCCGTGATATTGATCAATGCCGTCACAGTACTGTGTCCAGGCCGAAAACCGGATTGAAATCGATTCAGGATATTAAAATCGGAAAGGAATTTAGCAAGCTGTCCATATACAAGCCGCTCGAGTACTTTGGATAAAAAAGGAAGTATAGATATAGGCCGGAAGTCGAAGAAAGAAGAGGGGTTAGCCTTTTTTGGTATAGGTATAATCAAGGCCTCTTTCCATATGGCCGGGAAGGCACCACTAGAAATTGAGTAATTAGTATGTAATTGTAGGGAGAATGATATCTAGGATAGGAAGGAGCATTTTAGGGCTAATAAATCATTGCCAACTGCACTGAAAGTAACGGATTCGCTTAACATCACAATCTGTGAATTGTTTAAAGGCGAATGAACTGTAATCAGGGACTGGTAGTGAAGAAAGTTTTGAAATAGTGTTTTGTTTTGCAGATAAATTAAAAGAAAAAGATGCTGAAAAATGTTGATTATTGATTATGATTTATTGATACAACGGCCTAGAATTAAAATTTTGTATGATATGCATTTCTTTCTACGTTATATAACTTTGCAAATTGTTAAGCTGCTTTGAAAATTGTACAAAAACGTATTGAACTTGGTGAAGTATCATTTTAGACTTTTGTTATTCATTATACGATGTTATGTATAGTAACCTCGATACACATAAGTGAACTCATAGAATATTATCAACCCCGGTCCAAATTCGTCCCCACTACAGGGACACGGAACTCCCCTGCTCAGGAGGGGGATTAGGCCATAGTCTATCCCACTGGCCTAATGCGGGTTGGTAGAGTTCACACACCCATGCAGGCATGCAGGTTTTCTTACAAAGTTTTCCTTCTCCATTAACATTGGTGTCTACAATGTAGACCATACCTCAATTAGAAATAACTCAGTGGTACGGCACCGGGATCAAAACTACCTTTTGACAGCAAGTCTGGCACCACTACACCACCAACGTACTTAATAAATACATGACACACACAGAATACACCAAATGTTTATGTACCTGTGGTGCATACATGTTGGCCCCGTAGACGGGCGGGTGGTGCGAGACGGCGTGGTGCGCGTACACGTTCTGTTGTCCCACTGTCTGTGGACAATACTGCTGTGGGTCACAGTGGACTTTGTACTACAATATTAAATACAAATATGACGAGTTTCAACCGGAAATTAAAAACTCACACGATCAAATATAAACAGATTAGTGCATATTTTGTTTAAGCTTCTTAACATGAATATGATGCCCTCCCCCGGTGGTTCGCGTACCACCAGGATAAGTTTATCGCGTGCTGGAAAAGACTAGGACCAATTATACTACGCTGCGGTACCCCATAGATTACCAAGGCTTAAAAACTAATGGTTTCTTTAATGTTTTCTGTTTGTACATGATCTTAAAAACTATCAAAAATTTTCAGGACCAGCATGGTTCTAAAAATCTTGATTTAGTTTATTTACAAGACATGGAATCAAATTTGTGTCAAATGCTTCGAGTAAGTCTAAAATGAAAACAACATTTCAGTTTGAGTCTGATATAGGCCTCATAAGAAGCTTAAGGTCACCTGCGGGATAAAATCCGCAATGAGGTAGTCTACAAGAAAACTGGAGTCACGGGTATGACTCAAAGTATTTCAAATCTAAAGCGGCAGTTGCACACAGCTTACAAAATCGACGGAATTAGAGTCCTAGTGTTGAAGTGGCGACCCTAAACTGGAGCGCGTAGTGTGGAGGGATTACCGATTAGGAGGACTGGAGACCTGATTAAGGTTATAGGCAGACGTGGATGCAAGCCTACATCCAGCAGTGAACGTCTGTGGGCTGATATAGTGTTAACTAGTATTATTGAAGTATACCAAACGGTACCTTGGGCCGGTGGTGCGGTTGCTGGTGCACCTGGTGCGGCGGCGGCGCGGCGCTGGCGACAAGCCCCAGTGACGACGCGCTACTGCTCTCCGTATTCGATACACTCAGCTGCTTCATCGTCGCTGTCAGTTGTGCGTCTAATGCTGTATACAATACATCTGGATTGATATTTGCATATAATACACAATACTCATTTCTTTCACGCGTAGCATAATTTCCTAAAATATATATAACATCCATTTTATAAGAGACACCTCACAATCTACGTCAGAGATAGTCAATGACTTTAAGGTTGTGCAATGAAATTGTGCGGGCCATCACGTCACCCAAGTAGAGACTATGCGTGATGTGTGAAGTGAACCGCCAAACGATATCGCACGAACATTACACCGGCGTCGACACCGGTCGAGCCGCTCTAGCGCCGTGCTAACAATATGAGATGTGTCACAAATTCGTATTTTCTAATACCTTCAACTATGGACTAAAGATATAGCCTGGGTACACAATATTTTGAATACGGTTTTATTTTTGTCGTTCATGTAGTAAGCGGGTGTTTGATCCACCTTAAAGTTGCAATTACAATGGCTAGATTGATAACAGATTGATAAACTGTTCCAATGGCATGATAGATTCGCTAAGTTAATTATACCCACTCGCTAACATATTTTGGAGGACTAAGTTATTATGTTGTCTGCGTTTGTTATTGCTTGGATGTATTATCTATTTAGCGTTCAGAACATGCTGTTTGATGATAGCTTTAAGCGAAGGTATCTACTTCCATGAATTTGCTCACCAAAAATTTACAACCAGCAAAAGTACATAATAGCCAAGCACTGTAATTTCTTTATGCAGAGATAGATGATTATGGGAATGTGTTCAAATTGACTCACATGTTGTGTTCGTGACCACGGACTCTGTCGTGACCGGCTGGCTTGTGGGCGTCGCGTCCACTACTGATAGGGTGTCGTTTAACTGTAAAACAAATTGTAAACATGACCACATTACACATGATATGCCTAATAACCTCCGGTTGCTTGATACTGTGGCGGATTTACTAGTATACCAAATATTCAGACCAAATGTTCCTATTAAATAAATTAAGTGTTTCATGTAAATTTTAAAATTATTTGTGAGATTGTGCACTGCATCACGCAACTACGCTACCTCAGCCTTATAGACGTTCATTAGACAATTAATGATTAATCGTTAATTTTATTAATCACGATTACAAGTATAATTAACAGAGATCATTTTAATTACAAATAATTTTAATAATATTTAATCAATCGACTAATAAATTTGATTAAAATTAATCAATTTAATTTTTCGATCGAAAAAATAAATAAAATAATTAAATAAAATTAAATAATTGATAAATACCAATACTGATTCGATTTAATTATGTTTATTCGATTAAATTATCTTCATGCACGTCACGATCAGTTATTGTTCCAACTAATGTTGTCAAAGCCCGTCTTCCTAACAATGTAGCGGGTCGGTTGTTCCAGCGAACAACATTCGAGTTTCCACTTTATGTAAAATGACGTTGCATATCGTGCATAAACTAGTCGCCGACGTGACTCAAAGGGTTGCAAAACTAAAGTGGCAGTGGGCGGGGCACATAGCTCGCAGAACCGATGGACGTTGGGGTCTTAAAGTGCTGGAGTGGCGACCCCGAACCGGAAAGCGTAATGCGGGTAGACCCCCGACTAGGTGGACCGATGACCTGGTGAAGATCGCGGGTAATTGGTGAATGCAGGCGGCCCATAGCCGCTCGATGTAGCGATCATTGGAGGAAGCCTATGTCCAGCAGTGGTCGTCTGTGGGCTGATATGATGATGATGATATAGTGCATGCGTGCGACTCACGATGGTTGTGGCGCTGGGGTAGACGGCGGGGGCGGGCGCGGGCGCGGGCGCGGGCGTGGGATCGGGCGCCGGCTCCAGGGCCGCCGCCGCCGCTGGCTCCGGCACACTCGGCGCCGCCGGCTGCTGTAATACACCACACATTACACTAGAACCTGCACATCTCTCTCGAGTGTACGTGTACTTACAAAGCTTGCCATTCCAAATGGAGTAATAGTACTTAAACTGTAACGCTTTCAGGAGGCTAGTTCTCGCAATGTAATTAATCTCTCATTGACTTATCCCGAAAATAAATTGGCATATGTAGTTTGAAATCGTTTTTTTTTCCTACCTTCAGCATATCACCGTGCGACATCTCTCTAATGTCAGCGCTCGACACGCACCGTCTGGTCAACTGCACGCGACGTTCAAATGTCGCACCATTGTCAACGAATTGTCTCCTCTCATCGTCTAATTCAGAGAGACCTTCTATGTTTATACAAGAGTCTAATTCCATAGGTTTTTAGTAGTCTTTCGTTGGATGTAACTGTCAAAACGATTTGAGCTCTATATTCCACAAATAGATTCAAAGAGTGAATTAATATACTGTGACTGAGTGAATTTGAGTCAAATGTAGCGAGTCTTGAGTTCTATCCCTATTAAATTATTATTCCTACAAGTAAAATACGTTTTGAAGGGAAACCCGAGTTAAGGTACATCTTTCCATGAGTATCATAGTGCTCTATGAAGTTAAGTATAACTTTATATAAACAGACCAATGATAAAAATTAAATTCGTCACGAAACGCAATGACCATACATTCTACGCGATTTTGTCATTTTATTTTTAATACAACATCTGTCTTCTGTTGAGACTCATTATTTATAAACTGTTATTACGAAATATCATACTAAAGACAGAAGAGGGATACATTATTTTAAAGCATATAATGAGGATATTTATTATTTTTGTTGATTACGTGCGAACACAAAAAAAAATGGAACATCTGTTAGTAAAGATTCGACATTTAAGACATAGATCTATAGTCAGCGCGAATAGGCTTTTGTTATATAACCCTTCGAGCGATCGCTTCCCGCGAAGCGACAGTTCTTTGAGTGTCGAGGTCTTTCGGGGGCCCGAATTATTGTCCATAAGTCGTCAAAAAACTAAATAGTATCCCTTTAGTTTATAATTATATATTGTAAATCACATATCAGTGGAATCTGCGTGAAACGCCCTATCTTGTAATATAAGTTGAGCAAAAAACATCCAAAGGGATAATAGAGATTTCTGTGACATTTCCTTTAGAGGTGTATGATTAGAGATCATCTGGAAATATTCTCTATTTTGTGAGAATCAGCCTCCAGTACCTATACTTTCAAATACCTTTCATGTATTTGATGACAAATATCAAAGTGAACCTTTTTAAATTGAGCTGATGTTAGTGAATATATATTTAATTCAGTAACTATCATTACACGAGTTCATTATTCATCGCAATGGAGCAACGTTCATTGTAAACCTCTCATGAATACGTTTTGAGTGAAACAGTGTGTTTATAAATTTGTTTCTTAAGACGGTATTGGTTGTGGCAATTTTTTTTTATTGTTAGCCTAAATTACGGCTATTTAGTAATTTAATTTTAATTTAATTAGCTAAAACCATTGCTCAATCTAAGCACACGACCGTCTGCGCTTGCAGTATTATACAGGAAGAGTTCATGAAATGTTCATGAAAGTCATCTGAAGTTTAGAGGTGTCACTGAGAACTTGGTCAGCTGCATGCAATAAGATGGTATTGTAGTTGCGCGTTGTGTGTAGTGTAGTGTAGTGCGGCGGCGTACCGGCTTGGCGTGCGTCTGCTCCTGCAGCGCGTCGTCGAGCGCGCCGAACTGCACGTCGAGGAACATGCTGCCGCTCTCCGCGCCGCCCGGCATCTCCACCGCCGTCGACGGAATCTGCACCGGCCACAACAGTATTATTTGCAACCAGTTCGCTATTAGATAAAATAAATACAACAATAATAATAATATATTCTGGACCCTTTCACATACACTGGTCTAGTCCCAAACTAGGATTCGCCGTATCTTGGGTACTAGAACACGATATACATATTTATATAGATAAATTCAATACATAAATAGATAATTATGTCCATGGCGATTGAACCCCAGGATGTAAGCCATAGAAGAAGAGAATTACAAGCAGCAGTCCTTGAGGAATGGGCACAGCTTCTTGTTAATCCCACAGCCGGAATTTATACCATTTCGGCAGTCCTTCCGGTCTTCCGCGAATGGCTGAGTCGGCGGTTTGGCGCTCTCACATACAGACTGACGCAGATGCTTTCAGGGCATGGCTGCTTCAGGAAGTATCTGTGTCAGATTGGCCGTGAGCCGAATTGCGGAGGAGCTGTTGAAACAGTCCAGCATACGCTGAAAATCTGTCCTGCGTGGTAGGACGAGCTGCAAAACATGGTCGCTACATTAGGGGTACAGCAGATATCACGCCCGGTCGTGATCCAGCACATGGTCGGGAGTGAAGACTCTTGGCAGGCAGTCGTCTCATATTTTGAGGTAGTAATGTCTGCGAAAGAGGAAGCAGTGAGCTCGGGAGGCAGCGAGCCTTCTGCCGACCCGCCAGAGACACCGAGGGCGCCAAAGGGCGCACCAAAATGCGGACGTGAGACCACCGTAAGGAAGGGGTCTGAGGGCGCTGAGATGGGCATCTCACCGCCCGACCAGCCACGGGCCCAAGGAGACAATAGCCGCATCGTCTGACTATAAGAAGGGGAGGCTCAGTATTTCTCCCAGAAGTAGAGGACACGTCTAAAGCGTGCCAAAGCTGTGGCAAAATGCTCACGTGATCACACGGCTTCGGCAATATGGGCCAGAGATCACAGTGGTGTTCATCACAGGGGTGTTAGTGGGTGCGAGCCCTACTTAATCTTTCTGAGGTATGCGGCAGGCATTTCCCCCGGGTAAAACAGAGGGTTAAATGGTTAGTGACGACTATTATGAAAATCAGTCATTACAGACTTTGTTAATAACTGCTAAGTATTATACATTAAACAATTATTTTATTCAGTCTATTATTGGTACCGCGCAATTACCTTGGACGGTGGAGGTACTCTCGCCCTCTGCGGTTTCCTCTGACTGGTCATGTCTGATGATCCATACACTCCATAGTTTGATGTGTACACACCTGGAAAATAAGACATTGTTAGAAGTTAATAAAAAATTCATTAGAATATATTACAACACAGTCTATTTCATATTTGTCTCCATTATGTGGAATAGACTGGACAGCCGCGTCATCAGGATAGGTATCAGAGCATAGTCTACCGCGCTGGCCCAGTGCTGCTTGATTCATAACTATGTTTAAACTAGACCATTGTAGTGTTAACAAACATCTATGTAGGATGAATTTATCCAACACTACAGCATGTCAATATTGGGACACAGCAGAAGAAACTGTAGAATACTTACTGTGCTGTTGTAATGCTTTGACTGGAACGAGAATGGACCTTTTAGGGCTGGCGTACCCCAGACCAGAGGACTATCGGCTCTTCACTGTTAGAGCAGTATCTGCCCTAATGCTAGTAGTACTTAAATAACCAGTGTAAGACGACTGAGGTCAAGCAGAATTGAAAGATCCCATAGGGTCGAAACGCATCAAGGCCCTCGCCCAGTTGGAGGCGTTAATATAACATGAGATATTTCTTTTATTTATTATTCAAACTTCATACATCAACAGCATATGAGCAAAATATCTATAGAATTTTCTACCGGTCATCTTTGAATGATGCTGCAATGAAAACTCAGTAATTGCTAAATTATCATCAAGGCAAAGACCTTCTTGGACTGCTTCATGGTTGATAATGGAATCCAAGACCTGCACACCTGATTATCAGGTGAATTATCTTAGTATAAATGAAGTCATGTTCAATGTTAATATATATGGATGTTCACGTAACGTGCAATGTACTCACTGTTTTCGTGCCTCTGCGACTGCTGTGTGAGTTGCGTGAGGTACTGGGACTGCGCTGCCGTCAGACTGCCCGACATGCCCATGGGCTGAGGCAACACAAACTTATCACTATATACACTAACCGTGAGCCCCACGGAACTTCTTATGACCAACATTTCTAAAACCATCCGAATTTTCTGAAATCTTAAAGAGTTTTTGAGGTAACCAGCTCAGATTAAATAATTAAAACCCATGTCTTAGGGGATAATATTTTTAAAATCCTGTCATTCGTTTACGTTATAGAAGGAATCCTGTGCAAAATCTCATGCTGCCAAAGGAAATCTGCGACGTTTTGGTTTAGGCTGTGCGACGTCTTTCAGTCAGACTGCTTTAATGTTATTCATGATGGGACTTCAATCTACTTGTAATCTTGGAAAGCTATTCACTAATAAAACAAAGCGGAATATGAGACAGAATCGACAAATGATTTTTTATAGCATGATGGTGGCAAACAAGCGCACAGCCCACCTGATGGTAAGCGGTTACCGCAGCCTATTGACGGTTGCAATATTAGGAATATCACACGCGCGTTGCCAAATGATTCCAAGGAATGGAGATAACATGTCAGCTAATTGAAAAAATTAGAAGTAATCATTATAAGACACAAAGACCTGTGCCTACTGTTCCGACCATGACACTTTGAAGTGACGGGTACAGAAGCAAAGGCGCCACCGTCCATGCGGTAGGAGTGCGTAAACGTCATGATATTCAGTTACTCTTTGGTTTCTCCTTAGAAATATCTCCATCGGCCGTCTTACTATTCATGACTTTAGAGTAACATGATCGGCCAATGTATCATCATCATTGTCAGCCCGTGGCAGTCCACTGCTGGACGTAGGCCTTCGACTTATTTTAGCTGAGTTGCCACTCTTTCTCAGTTCATTTCTTAGTACTGTTTGACCCCAGCCCTCAAGTGACAGCGATCAGTGGGTACCTGGTGGTGGTGGTGATGCAGGTAGGTGTCGGCGGGCGGGTCCGGCTGCGCCGCTGGCGCCGCCGCCACCGGCACGGCCGCCGGCGCCGGCGACTGCCTGCTGCCCGGGCCCAGCTGTTGCTGCAACCATACACACTCCTTATTATTGCATCGTGTATCTAAGCACTCGAGCTGAATATTACTACTAGCCGTTGTCCGCGGCCTCACTCGCGTATTTATTTATTTTTAAATCTTTACTTTTAATTATCGTAATACGTCATTGTAAATGACGTTTGCGGTGT
>WUAW01038408.1:13413-33816 GCA_017165845.1 Thaumetopoea pityocampa | reverse complement strand
GAGCTCATAATGAAGTCGATCTCGTTTTTCGTTACACCGTCGGGGCTCATCCAGGTCCATTTCCTGTGAGAAAAAAAATACTACAGCAATATTCTTCGATTCAAGAAATACAGACTACGGTATTAGGTTTCAAGGTTGTTGAAGATCTATAACATCTACATTTCCTTTCCACCTTCAGATGATTTTGAAAGAACATAATGTAAGTATAGTTTAACACACAAATATGATATAATACAGTACGAATTGTTGAAGTGATCCTATCATTTCACATTCCACATGTTCACAAACTTAATTTGAATGCATGATAATTTGAGGACTCTGATTAAAACCGGGAGTAAATTTTAAAAAACATATAATAAAATAATTATTACAAGTGCCACCTCCAATAGTAGAAATATATGTTTAGCTGATGACTTCAACGATCTGAAAAATAAGAAAAGGCTCTACACAAATTTCTACTGATGAGTCCGCAGCCAGATTTTACCACCGACATCGCGGCTTCTCGTCTGTTGATGAGTGTAAAAATCGGTATATATACTTGTAAAAAGGTGATTATGCGGTTGATTCGCCGATTTAAGTGTACGGTTGATCATAAGACTTCATAATTAAAACTGATATTTGCCATAATCTCCTCACTCGGCAGACATCTTGGAGATCGTGAGCAGTAGTTTTTCGTTAAATCGCAGTATAATTCTGCTACCTATCAGAACTCTGGTGTAACCACGAGCCGTTTAGGAACGCCCAGGATAACATGAAGTGACGACAAATGCATTGATAAAATCTAAGCAAATAAATGTCATAATCTTCCAGCAACGTTGTGAATAAACTATGACGTACAGCTTTATATCGCCATCGCATTAATAAACCGAAAGTATTGATGATAAGATAAAATGTATCTTATTAAATTTTATTGACAAACCAAGGAATAAATATATAAAGAATGGGAAAAATAAACACAAAGGTCTTACAATAAGCGGTCTTATCATTAAAAATTATCTCTTCCAGGCAACCATTGGATGGGGAGAAATTGTTAAAATCAGCATTTGATTTTATATATTATAATGATGCATGGCTTTTTGAATCAGTTTCATGAAATTTTAACGTTTCTGAATGGTAAAGTATTCCTATTAGTAATTCTATACTGCTGATAATTACTTCTCAGGTATGAGTATATGCGTTGTGTTCGGTATCTATCTGTACTTAAATACGACTATAAAAAACATAATAGATACTCATTTCATATTTCAAATCGTAGCGTAAAATGTTTGTCACGTTTTAAATTGAAATGGTCGTGAAGTTTTTACTTCCTTTTTTATGTCCAATAGTTTACTATCGTCAATATTATTTTTCATTGTACAATGCCAGCTCGGAGCCGAGCGCATAGCAAATTAGACGTAATGGAGCTGCAGTAGATTTGTAAGTTTAGAGAGAAATCTGAGACAGTAAAAAATTGTATTAAGGAAATAGTCAAATGTTTCTAAAATACGCAACGCGGGCGCAGATATCTTTGAAAAATATGTAATGGCCTGGCCATTCATCTTATTATTACCTGTGAACAATTCTTATATAATATATACATACATATATAATAATTAGATGACTGATTGGTAGAGTGGCAGTGACCTTGCTTTCTGTGCCAATGAGGATATACACAATCATCTTTGTGTCATGAGCATGTTTGTATCCGA
Organism: Thaumetopoea pityocampa; assembly: GCA_017165845.1. Lineage (NCBI taxonomy): Eukaryota > Metazoa > Arthropoda > Insecta > Lepidoptera > Notodontidae > Thaumetopoea > Thaumetopoea pityocampa. The sequence continues at coordinate 32,128 of WUAW01038408.1, read as the reverse complement.
GACATGGACGTATTTATCTATTTACTAGCTTTTATCCGCGGCTCCGCCCGCGTGGATGTCGGTTTTGCTACATGAGAAATCCCGAAACAACTATAAATTTATGTAAAAAAAACCTAAGAACCAGTTTTACTTGAGCTCTCGTACCTTAACAACGGCTACTAAAACAGAGATCAGGCTGTGTCAACTCTACTGAAGCGATTTTGGTGAAACATGCCACATTATTTAAGTCCGAATAGTACCTTTAAGACTGTAAGCATTTGACCAAAATCTACCCGCTGGTTTTTGCGTGAAGCACGAACAAACAAACAAACATCGACGGAATTGGTTTCAGAAGCCCTTAATTAGTCGATCTAATATAATATATAATATAATATATAGTACTAGATGTATAGAATACTGTAATATATAGTAATATATTATATTTTATTAGGTGTTGGAATTAATTCGTATCGTATTTTTAATGAAATAAAATATTTATTATCAATGGAAAATAAAAAAATACACTACTGAAAGTATTGCCCATTGATTTCTACTATTTTTGACCGTATTTCGGGCAGGGTACGAATACCGTGTTGGAAGAATGCCTCGTCTTTTGATGCAATCCACGAATCGACCCATTTTTGACACTTTTCGTAAGAAGTAAACTTTTGCTCAGACAGACTATGAGCCATTGAACAAATGGTAATCTGAAGGACTGATATCTGGAGAATACGGCGGGTGGGGTAGGACTTCCCATTTAAGTGTTTTTAGGTACTTTTGTACCGGTTTTGCGACGTGCGGACGAGCATTATCGTGCAGCAAAATGATTTTGTCGTGTCTTTCGGAGTATTCCGGCCGTTTTTCTTTTATCGCACGACTCAATCGCATCAATTGCAGTCGGTAGCGATCCCCAGTTATGGTTTCCTTCGGTTTCAGCAGTTCATAATAAATCACACCTCTCTGATCCCACAAAATACACAGCAGGAGCTTAAACATATGGATATTTCGCTTTGCCACTGATGTTGATGGTTGGCCGTGCTTAACCCATGACTTTCTGCGCTTCGGATTGTCGTAATGGATCAATTTTTCATCACCAGTGACAATTCGATGCAAAAAAACCTTTTCTTTCCTCTCGTTGAAGCAGCAGTTCATATGTCAAAAGACGCCTCTCAATGTACTTTGGTTTCAATTAATATGGGACTCAATGTCCCTCCTTCTGGATTATGCCTAAAATTTTGAGACGTATTCCTACCATTGATAAATCAACTTCCAATGATGTAGACAATTCTTGAAGTGTTTGAGATGAGTCTTCATTCAGTAATGCGTCCAACTCTTTATCTTCAAATTGTTTCGACTGGCCAGGTCGCTCCTTGTCTTCAAACTCGAAATCAGCAGTTTTAAAACGTGCAAACCACTTCCGACATGTTTGCTCAGCTAGAGCATGTTCACTATACACTTCCACTAAAATACGATGAGCTTCAGCAACACTTTTTTTTCATAATAAAATAATGAAGTAAAACTCCCCGCAAAAGAACTTTATTCGGCACAAATGTTGACATGTTTAATAAATTATAAAGTATTGTTAATTACGATTCAAAGAAAAGTTATGTACAGCAAATGACGTTCAATGATAGCTGTTTCATGATGAATACATTACTGTCGGTAACCATATATAATATATTATAGTAGTAATATAGATGTATTGTATTTACCTACATAAGCACATGATATGTATATTGTTGTCTAGTACCCAAGATACAGGGAATCCTAGTTTGGGATTAAATCTTTTTCTTCTTTGCGTATCGATGGCAAATTGCTGGGCACTAAAGTGTTGTAGCCCAGAAAGTGGCCATCCGGAATGCGGAAGGCGAAGCGACCATCAGGTCTTGCTGCGTGCAGGTGGCAGGGCACGCGGGACAAGATGTGAGGTGGGCCATTGTTTGCACCGCTTCGCACAAGCAAGCCATGTCGGTATTATTAGAAAATCGCCAGCTGGACATCTTTTTCCTACTCCGGTCAATTTCAGTTCGAAGTCTATTTAAAGACTAAATTATAATTACTTGGGATTAAATCAATGTGTGTGACACTTTCACAGAATATTATTTATTTTTATAATTGGTTTCTCAGAAAAGACTAAATGATTTGAAGGAAAATTTAGATAATGGTGCTGATTCGGTTATAAAAAAACTTAACCAAACTTAGTCCCTCCCTATCTCCTTCTAATGTCAAAGGCCAAGAAGAGATAGCTACAATTTTGGTGCTGTCAATTTCGTTTAGGAACGTCAAAATTAAAAGATTTAAACGCGATTTCGAAACATACAGACTATGAAACATACAGATATGAAAAAACGCAACATCTTTTTGAACCGTTTGTCAGAAACGTAGGTCGGTACGCGCTATAAATATTTATCTCGTTTTGGCGTTTGGCATTAGAAAAAGACAGGGAGGGACCAAATTTAGTTAAGTTCTATTACAACAGAATCAGCACCAATGTTTATTTTCTAAGTTTATTCTCTGGGGATATAATAAAATAATCACGCTATCTTTTTCTAACGCCATCTAAAAGAATATTAAGGTACGAGTAGGCTGAATGCTCATACCACTCGTAGTTATGTTAAAATAGTCCATATAGTCTCATCTTGCAAATAAAATATAAAATAGTCCATATAGTCTCATCTTTCTTGTTGTTGAATTGCAACTACAGATGGCAGTACATTTTTCCCGCGGGAAATTATCATATTCCCAACTCAAACTCGAAAGATGCCAGGCGATGCTCGGTCACCCAGTTGCTATACACATAAATTGCACATAAATATTTTCATCACTGCAATGCAGACACAGAAAGTCTTTATATATATACGTGTAGTAAATAGGATATAGTTTAGTTGGAGAAAAACAACGGCTTTGTTTATAATTTTACCCACGCTTTATACGTTGCTATTTTTTTATTTTCTGCATAAAAGCTTTATTTCCGTGACTGATGAACATCCCATAGGAGATTGTAATATACAATGTCTAATACATTGTATATTACAAGCGCGAACACGAATAATAATCAATCGTTCGATCGTTTCAACTCCATTTTTTAACTTTGACCTTAAATATTATTAAGAAAACGTATATTTTCAATGGACTTAGTTGTATATAATGTACCTATCGTTACAAAAACTTAATAAACAATAGCCGTACTACTTATATATATAAAAAAAACTAAAGCAAAAACGAAAAAAAAAACACAATAAGACTCTGATAACAATATGTAACAAAAAAGATCTTAATAGTTTATCCACTTCGTGGCATCGCACTCTATTAAATATAATATAGTTACATTGAATTTAACTTAATATCAGATCAAGATGGATAAAAGAGATGCATTGATCAGCGTGGGGGTTCATCTTATGAGTCTACTGTTTTTTTAAAATGTTATAAAAAATATTTATAGATTACTTCGAGGGTCTTATAGCAATATATGTATTTTTATTTTTTTATGATATATGCTCATCATTACGAGTGGTGTGACGTTGGGGTTAAATAAAGTTATGTCCCTTAAACTGTCAACGAGTTTTAATATATTAATAAAACTAAAGTTAACGTCAACATAAAATAAAAAAATAAATTAATAAATAGGGGTTCTTAAATGCCCATCCGAAATCCTAATACCGATGTTAGGCGGTACTCTCCTGAGACGAGTCGAATTTCGATGGTCGGGGTGTTGTTGTCTTCAGAAGTGGTGTGCCAATCTTCTTCAGAACCAGTTAATAGGCTGGAAATCGCACCCCAATTGGGGGTCCTTAAAACACTCACAGAGCAAATATATATTTGCTAAGACTTGCTTGATAAAAAATTAAAGAAATATGAATTAAATTGCAATTGGAAATATTAATTTCTTAACAGAACACGCGAAATCAGCTAGTCGTATCTACTTTTCTTTCCCAAAAGAAGAAGGCAACTACCCGATTTTTATTTTTAATAAAAAAATAAAAATGTTGTATGTTGGTTGTAGTTAAATATAAATATATGAGGGTAGTTATATATATTTAGTTTAATATAACGTTACAGTGGGCTACCCCAACCGCGGTCGCAAGTAGTCTAATCTATATATATTAAACTACTCCTTATTTACCTAAGAGAAAAAATCATCAGTCCCACTAGTTCTGGATACAGCGAAAGAAATGGGAAAGACGGTGCTAAGAAGCCCTGGAAGAATCTAGTCAGGCAAGTGATAATCATGATAGTAACAGGTGTTGCTATAGGGTATACCCCTATATACCCCTATATATATAGCTGTAAAAGATGATAATTATGAATTACACCAAGCAATACTTCTAGCTAACGTAATTTGCTTGAACGTCTAGGGCCTTAATTCCCAAAGTGGTCCAGGTGGACCCCCAGGGGCCCACAGGAAACTTGACGGGGGTACGCAAATGTCCATAATTAGATCTAATCTTCACATTTTTTGTCGAGTTTTGGGAATATGGTAGAAATGTAGCTGCAGGAAGTCCACCGGAAGCAGCTAAATTTTGAAACTGGTCTATGAGAAAAAAGGTCTAGAAACCTGAGACCAGAGTCTAGGGGCTTCTTCACTGACAAAAAATCATGAAGCACGGTACGGTAGACAGCACTATAGTTAACACAAGAAGAATATACTGCGAATGTGCAATCTTCCCGTACACGTACAGGTGGGGAAACTCAAAATTAGGCGTATTCTAACGTTCCAGTCCATTTGGCCATACCTTTAAAATAAGCTCAAAGCAGTGGAAAGGGCTATACTCGGAGTTCTCCTGAAACAAAAAATCCATAATGAGGAAATTCTTAAGAGAACCAGAGTCACCAATATAGCTCCACGAATTGCATGCCTGAAGCGGCAGTGTGAATTATATGGAGCATCCCACAGTGATAGGCAGAGGTCACAATTCGCCACATACTATGATCCTAACACACCTCTCTCGCCTCATTCACATGCAAGTATCTTTTCATACACTTTAGTTGACTCACATATATCTTTCGTTTGAGAATTCAGTAATTTTCAATTGTGTTTTAATTTTTTTTTCCTTCTGTAATTCAAATGTTGTGTTTTCGCCCTGGTCTTAGTGTCACCAAAGTTGTTTCCAATCTTAAATTAATTATTTGATTTAATTAATTAATTACTTACTCATTACTAATTACTCAGTGTCAGTTAATTTGACCATATATATAATCCACATATTTGTGTTCTAATATGTATTATTTTATTTTATTTACTAACCTTAATTTATAAATAGGAAAACTATTAAAAATCTGTCGGGGTCAAATCTAGTTTGATGTCACATTACAACACTGCTGAGTTTTAATTAATTTTATGATGACGATTTTAGAGTAAGACATCAACGGTGAGTGTAAAAGACATCGTTATTACGGCACATTTGTCTTAAAGCATCAAAACCTTATCCGTTATTAAATGTTTGTATAATCTATCGCCACGTATCTTAATGTGATGCCATAAATATTCATTAGCATGTATAAGATTATTTATGATTTAAGAAAGTGGCCTACATAAAACATGCTGGTGACCATTTTTCCTTAAGAAATAAAAAAATAATAATAAGCAATTATAAAATGAAGCTATATCGTATAATATACATCTATTTTCAAAGATGAGCGACCATGAAATGAAGCTATGTCATATTATAATGTACTTTTATTTTCGTCCACAAAAGAAAAAAATCGAGATATGACGTGTGAAATATATGCACAAAAAGAAGTATAAAGCTCAACTTTTATTAATAATACCACATAATCATATCTATAATGCACCTCGTTCTTGAAAATAACGACGTTAACTAAAATTTTTCAACAGGATTGGAATGAAGACAAACGAGCGAAAATTCTTGTGTTCGAGAAATACGCGTGAATTATTTATTTGTTACATGCGCGATACATTGATGGTCTAGTGATGCTGTACACGACTTGTTGAGAACAACGTTACTGTCAATGGTGATCGCTATCGTGCAATGATTTCCAACCTTTTATTGCTCAAAATACACGATCTGAGTCTACTTGACATGTGGTTTCAACAAGACGGTGCCACATGCCACACAGCACATGAAACGATGGACCTATTGCGCAATGAATTTGATGAGCAATTCATCTCTCGTTTTGGACCAGTGAATTGGCCGCCTAGATCGTGCGATTTGACGCCATTGAACTATTTTTTGTGGGAGTATCTCAATCTCTTGTTTATGCCGATAAACCAGCATCGATTCAAACACTAGAAGATAACATCACACGTGTTGTCGGTGAGATACCAGCCGATATGCTCGAAAAAGTAACTCAAAATTTGACTTCTCGTATGGATCATCTAAAACGTAGTCGTGGCCAACATTTACATGAAATAATCTTTAGAAAGTAAATGGCAAGGATTGATTTTTAATCCCCAATAAAAAAAAATATACTTTTTTCCAATTTTCTTATGTCTTTTTTGAAAATTAAAAACCAAACGCTTAAAAAATCACCCCTTAGTATATAAATTGATAGATGAACAAGCCCCCTATTTATATCAGGCTTCGAGTTTACAAGATTTTTTTTAATTTATTTCTCACACAAAAAATATTACAGTGATATCAAAAATAAACACATCGCCAAGCTGTGACAACAGCTTGTCGGCGATACCGTAGATATGTTGCGCTCTTAAATTCTTATTTATTTTGATACCATCACCGTACACCACACAGCAGTGTGACAATACTTTACAATAAGGTTAATACATTACAACACTACCTGATAAAATGCTTCCATTAATGTGTCTTTCAGTTAAAAGTAAAAGGTTATTTGATGACTTGGGGACTGTCTACAAAAACGCACATTCCAAGGCACTCTAAAAGCACTGTGGCCGAAAAAATACTACAATTTACCCGGTCAAAATCTAGCTACAACAAAATCGAAATTATCTGTATCATTAAAACAAAAAATAAAACCGAAATTTTTAAACAGACATCAAAACCAATTAACATTTCTAACATTACTGCGATATGATTAAAAGCTTTAGTCGTACACAAAACTTGTTACACACAAATGTAATTAGTGAAGTCATTCAGTATGTTAACACGCTTGGTTATTAAGAAGTTAATTATTCAGGGCAAAGTGTTTATATCTTCTTATCAAATATTGACAGCCAAATTCATATAATAACCCATTGCATATTTGCTTGAAATCATTGTGAACCCAATCATTTAAATATTATTTATTAAAGTTTGAATTCACGACCTTAATATTTGTTATTTTTTATAAATATTTACCTTACGTCACTGACTTTTCTTAATAGAAAATTCAATCACGTATCGTATTTCTAAATATGTATATTCCAAACATATAATATATCAATAATCTAATGATTATTGATATATCTTTGGAAATACTAAACTTATTATAAAATAAAGCAGTTCAAATTCCGGCGGGCGTCGCCGCAGGCAATACCTAGTCGCTAATATAATGGGCATCTCATCATCATCATACTCTTTATGTTCACCAATTAAATAATTAATACGGTCGAAACTGCACGTATCAATCAGCTAGTCTGTAATTAAATAATTTCTAACGATATCTTGTATCGTAAACAAATTACCTCCCACATACATTACACACGGTCAGTTTGTTCATAACAATAACGGGGCAGAACTCGATAGTATGACATTACTACGTCGAACAAAAAGAGTAGTATACTCGTAATGACCGCTGAAACACATCCTCGGGCTGTTTTTAATTGCTCTTCGGACTGTTTCGAAGCCTAGTTGGCTGTTGACCAATAATGTTCGACCATATACGTAATCGTTACGTAATAGTTCAGTGATATATTATCTGATAGTTGATTGGAACACAATTTTAATTAATGCCGCTGTTACATATAACAAAGCGTTATTGATAGTGTAAGTCAAGAATGTTCTATAGAAACGTAATTTCAATTTCATTGGATGACTAGCTGTTATTCGCACTTTCGCTCGAGGGCTACATGTTTGAGGGTAATTGAATTATAATTTAAATATTAGAAACAGTTTTAACTAAATTTCAATACAATTACAAAACATGAGTACATACTTGCTCTGAGGTTGAGGACTGGAGCGGCGCTACAAGAATATAAGAGGGCGCGACGTGATCAGACATCCTTTAAATAATAGAATCTTTGTACAAAAATCGCGAAACGGGTGATCATATTGTTTCAGAACTTCCTGCTACTCAAGGACGTTGCTATTATGGTATCGACAACAATTATTATAATTTGAAGTGCGTGATGCTATTATAAAAGAAAAAAAAACTATTGATAGCAGAATATGCAGATCACGTATGGATGGGTGTACATTATACCGTTCATCCTAGAACTTAGACAATTAAGAAAAGAAGAATTATATTTTCTACGTTTTGACAGTTTATTAACACCAATGTCGACGGTGCTAAAGAGTGGACATCTCTGAGTTTTGTTTGATGAATTGTTTTACAAAATGATAAATTAATTTTGATATTTAAGAAGTCCCATTTAATTTGTAACGTATAATTTAAATATTGATTATTTATTTATCGCTCTAGAAAATTGCCTGCTTAAAAAACTATATAGTGTATCTATAGTTCGAGATGTTGACTTAGTTCTGTTTAAATCTTAACCTAATAAAAATCTGTAATATTACACATACATACATACACTCACGCCGATATCACTTAAGGGTAGGCATAGACCATTATGTATAGATCGCATAGTACAATAACAATAGCATCTTCCATTAGTGAAAGCACGTAGCGTGCCTTATGCCGTGCTATCATGATTTTTTAATACACGTAATAACATCAACACAATCAGGTCGATATTCTAAGGGAGAGTTTGCACTTACCCACATGTCACGGTTCACACAAACACGCACGCACGCACGAGCGAAGGCCCGGCCCGGCCCGGCCCGCCCGACCGAGCACTCACGCACGCACGCACGCACGCACGCACGCACACGCACACGCACACACACACACACACACACCTCTTTCGCCTCATCCACTATTATAATTCTTTTCATACAATATTATAAGTTAAAACCAGTTTATTGTATACAGGTATGTCATACATACAATGATCATCAATTAAAAAAATAGGGTAATATTCATAATGTTAATATCATTTTTATAAGCATACAAACAAACATTGCGGTTGTTTATCTGTCTATTCATTGGTTAGTCTTTTCTTCCGTTTCAACTATTTTATTAATTAATTTTCAGAGAAATAAACATAAAATATTAAGATATATTTTACCGGGACAAAAGAAAATGATAAGAATTTTACTTATATTTAAACTTTATCTTTATATTATAAAACCGTTAAATGTCAAATTTTGTAAATCAAAGATATTTAAAAATACTACTCAGATCGACTAACTAAGGACTTCTGAAACCAAATCCGTCGATGTTTGTTTGTTTTAGCTTCACACAAAAACCAGCAGCTAGATTTTGGTTAAACTTTTAGTCTTAAAGATACTATTGCGACATAAACACTGCGGTATGTTTCATTAAAATCAGTCCCGTAGAATTGAACATAGAGCTTGATCTCTGTTTTAGTAGCCGCCGTTAAAAGTGTAAGTGTCAGGTGAAAGTGGTTTTAAGGCTTTTTATTTCAGTCGATCATGGTGTCCCATGTAGCGGAAAACCGATATTCACGCGGGCGGAGCTGCAGGCAAAAGTATGTTATAATAATATGTTTAAATGGTGAGGATACGACGGCGAGTTTCGTTGGTGGCGCGGGCGGCCGTCGGCTGGTACCTCTTGACTGCCACAAGCCCCGCACCGCGGCGCCCTCTTGTTGTAACCGTACGTACCACATTCATAAGTTACTCTTAAATAACTTCATAAGGTGTTAAAATTAATAAAAGAACATTTAAATCATTTGATCGAAGCTATCTTTACCATAGGCTCGATAAAGGAATCAAACTTTACTCAGCAAGAATGAGATTAAACGAAGGTGGTATTTTTCCATCAATTCAGAAGGAAATAACATTATCCGTATCAAATAATGTAATCTCTTATCGAGATTGCACGGAGCATCTAATCTGTGGAACGGCATTTTTTATTATATCGTGTATAAAAAAAAATACTTCTAGATTAGACGGGTAGCAGTTTGTAATGTACAAGCTCCAGGAAGTATCCCCCGGCTTACCTTTGAAACACGAGCATATAGACGTGATCCAAGCGTTGTTGTGTTCTGGTTTCATTTAGGTTGAAATAAAATGCAAGTTCAGTGATCCTTGTGCATATATATATGTATATTACTATTGGTTTGATATGCTTTTTTCTAGAGAAGTTTCCACCAAGAAACTGAAAGCGTTATTACAATTACATTTCATAATTATATCTTATTATATCTATACATATATAATTACTTGTCCTGACAGACTGACTGATTCATCAACGCAGAGCCTAAACCGCTGGGGCTACAAACTTGAAATTTTGATAGTTGATGCCTTTTATGTTATAAGCATCCAACTACAAAAGGATTTTTGGAAATTTCACCAATTAAGGGTAAAATAAGGGATGAACGGTTGTATGGAAGTCCATTATTTCCAAAGTAAGTAGCACGAACTTTAATATACCTGCTTCTGGTTAGAAATAAATGTAAACGTATAACGGCGTTTTTCAAAATTTTACCCCTAAGAGGGTGAATTAGCTTAGTAATTTTGGCCCTAAAAGGGAACATCACAGTGAGGTACTACGATAGTTAAAACTAGTTTAAAAAACTAAACACGAGTCCGAAGCTGCGGGCAACATCCTACTTATATTTTAACTTGAAAACTTTCCCGGAATTCTCGTATTTTTTTTAACAAATTTATTTATTTTTTAGGGGGCAAACGGACAAGCGGGTCACCTGATGGTAAGTGGTCACCGCTGTCTACAGACACTCGCAACACCAGATGGATTGCAGGAGAGTTGCCGGCCTTTAAGAATGTAAGCTCGTTTCTTGAAGGTCTCCAAGTCGTATCCGCTCGGAAAACCCGCTGCTGAGAGCTCATTCCACAGAATGGTGGTATGTGGAAAGAAATTGCGCGAGAAACGCACTGTGGTAGATCGCCAACTATCCAAGTTCATAGGGTTCACAAATTTAATAAAAAAAAATGATTGCAGTATCATAACTTCTCTTTTAACCGACTCCAATAAAATATAGTCTGAATCCTATTCCAGGCTATAAGAAATAAATGAGCAAAAACCATGATAAATATACTAACATTTCTTGTTAGTATATTTATCATGGTTTTCATTTCGGTCTTTATATCGACAAGGAAGTATATTCCGATTAAAAATTTCAAAAAATATTCAATGAACACGATGTTTTCCTTCACCATATGAAGCGACTCATGATTAAATATTAAATTATTAATACGCACATGATTTCGAAAAGTCAGGTGCCTTGGTTTCGAACTTGAAATCCAAGACTTACGTGCATGGTCATTGATTGTGGCAAATCCCTCCTTTTAAATTCACTGCAGAATATGGGCCTCCCGCCCATGTCCAGCAGTGAATATCCACGAGCTGATGATGATGATTATATTTAAATATAAAATATTACCTATTTATCTGTCAGGCATTAAAACGTCCTAAAAGTATAAGTATAATAGCTACGCTAAAGTCATTAATTACATGTATAAAATTAGTTGCATGTTTTTTCTTGTAAATGTTGAATATTTACCGGATGTAAAATAACATTTTAATGTAAAGAGGTACATTTATTTTACCTAAAGGCGGTCAGGCGACGCGTTGGGATATGGAACGGTTATTAGGGCTTCCTCAATTCAACGTTTATACTTTAATTCTGCAAACCGGTTTTTTGTGGCACAATATATAAACGTGAAGCGATTGTTTCCCTTCGATATTCGCTCTTATCGTCGATATTCATATTTAGTTCTACCCTGTAATCTGGTGCTAATCCAAAGCATTTAAAAATCTGTTATTATAAAACATCTCACATTACCATAGTCTTTAATCTTCTTGATCGGCCTTAAAACAGGCCCGAGTCAATACGCAGAATGCATATATATATGACACAGCAGGGCAGGTGTTTATACTCAGTCAGTTCAGCTCAAGCGCAAATCAGATCGCGTGTGGAGTACTACTGCCACATATGGGTTGGAGCTGGGAACACTACTTAGCGGTATTGGATTCTATGGAGAGGCGTACAAAGAGGTTTATCGGTGACCCTTCCCTAGTTGAGAGCAATCTACAAAGCCGTGATCACAGGCGCAGCGTAGTCAGCCTTTCAATATTCTACGGGATAGATTTTAGAGTGTGCGCAGGATTAACATGATTTAATTCCTCCATCCAGCTTTCAAAACCGGACTACTAGGCGCATGGCGAGCTATCACTTCTGCCTCGTAGATATCGCTGCCACCCGTATGAAGCGATTTACTTCTAAGTTCATAATACCTACAGCCAAAGAATGGAGTAGTCTTTCTGGGTCTGTATTTCCATCCCATTATAATGTAGGTAACTTTAAGACAAAAGCGAATGGGTTTTTATTAAGCTAGTAGATTTATCACCCTAGATTACATCGCCACTTACCATCAGGTGGAATTGTAGTCTAGTGCTAGCTTAAATATAGTTAAAATAAAAAATAAAGAAAAGAATAGAGAAGATCGAAGGGATACAAAATTTACTGATTCAGAGGGGTTGATAAAAATAATTTACTTGTACTTTTTGAAATATCGTCAAAAATAACTAAGAAGCTCAACTAAGGTTTCTTAAAACAAAGTTTCAATTGCAACCACTATACAAAGAAACACGGTGCTAATACTGGTGGATAATTTTGTCTATAACAATATTTAATTATTTATTTATTTTTTCTATAGTAGTAATATTTACTACGATTTCAATTTTTTTGTTTGTCACAAATAAAGTAAATGGAGAGGTCCATATCCAATAGTAGATGCAAACAGAACAACAATGTAACAATCTAATCTTACTAAACAGGTTACTTGTATCAAGATTTTATAACAAAACAACTTTGTCTTACAGATAGACTTGTTTGTATAGCAATAAGTTTACTTCATGCATTAAAGTGATTTGACCAATAATTTCAAAAAAATAATATTATAACATTTCGAAGTCTAAATAAAAATATAAAAAAAACGCTTCAACTCATGTCTCTGACCATTTTCTAAGTGTGTTAGCAGTAAATTGCTCTTATACTTGTCGCTTAAGTAAGCGTAAAACAAACTTATACACGAAGTTTGCGGATGTATTCGGCGTGGCTTTGTGACTTCAACGAAGCGCGAAATAACATACATACTCAAATACAGTTTTCAATCATATATTTATTTTACGAGGTTTAAATATAGTATTCAAAGCAAATATTCTCAGAAGAATTAGTGTGCTTTGACCTCAATGATTCAGAACATTTGTTGGATGTAAGTGATTGAAAACTCATTTATGAGACCTGAAAGAATATATTAACACATTACATGCGAGACTGTGATCACAGTCCGAAAAATAACAAATGTTGAAAGCGGGAGACTAATCTCCGTTGCGCAATAAACTGCATTCGGTGGCTTTGAAGGAACTTGCGCTTTAATTTATCCTATTTTTAAATTTTACCAGTTGTCTAGTCTTATTTACCACTAGCTTTTACCCGCGGCTCCGCCCGCGTGAATGTTGGTTTTTCGCAACATGTGAAATCCCGACACAATCATAAATTTATATAAAAAAGTCTAAAACCCCTTTTACTTGACCTCTCCGTACAGAAGCGGCAGTTCCTAAAACAGGGTTCCTAAAACTAACTATATCTTCAATTCTATTGGACCCATTTTGATGAAACATACTCCATTAATTAAGTCGGAATAGATTGCAACCTTTAAGATTGTAACAGTTGAATCAAAATCTACTCGCTGGTTTTTGCGTGAAGCTCGAACAAACAAACAAACATAGATGGATTCGGTTTCAGAAGACCTGAATTAATCGATCTGAGTAGTTTGTTTTTAAATATCTTTAATTTTTGAAAATTTTACATTTAACAATTTTATAATAGTACATATGTTGTACCAGAGCCTGTTGTTACCTGATGTTACCTATTTTGAAAATAGAATTTGCACGTTACTATTCAATAATTAAATACTAATTATTAGTAAAATTGACATTTCTTATTTTTACGAAAATCACGAATACAATTATATGTAATTAATTAGTCAATTATGTAATTAAATAGTTGCTTCATATCAATAACATTCGTAAATTATCAAATTGACTAGCACGCGAAAAACCTAGATTTGCCCGCTACACGTACAAATACTTGGAAAACCGTGCCATGCGGACTAAGTGTTAACTTATGTATATGCGCATTTATTATTACTGCCGTATTGGCGTAGCTTGCATAAAATTACGAGAGGTCTCTGGGGTGTTATTTAATCGCAAGATATATCCTAAACTAAATAAAAAAAGACCGATATATAAGGGAATTAACTGATTATTTCTTCTATAAGTCGGCGATAATTAGCCGACCTTCAGTAGGCATATCCATATCCAGAAACTCTTCGTCACGAAAATAAATATACTGAGGAAAAAGGGTGGCGTTACCCGCAAGCTTTGTTTATATATTGACAATATATAAATAAAGCTTTGTTTATAATTTACAATTTATAGACTTCTATATATATGTAATCAATGTGAGCAAGTTGATTCTTTTGTTGTTTGTATATGTCAAAATCATGTCTGTCTGAAGGGTGTCCATAACGACAGCCGTATTTATATAGTATCATACAACCTATACTTACATTGACCGGAATAGCGGACAATATTTTGATGCGCATATATTTAGTCATTATCATGTCACAAGTAGTAATTATTTACTTCTATTGTAGTGAGCTATGCATTTTAGTGAATAATGACTCACTGTTATATCGTTAGAAAACACATACAAAGTGCTAATTTTGTCTCTTTCAGCCACATTTAAATGTGGCATGCTTTCGATCTATACAAGTATAAACAAATTGTAGTCGATGATAAACATTGACAGTTATTGGCTGTGCACGTCACTGTACAATATTGTTTGACGTATCTACCGTTGTTAAATAAACAAGCGAGCATAAAAGTGATTTGACACATTGGATTTACTTGGAAAATAACGTTTTGAAAATTTGTTACATGACAACAAATTTTGAGGTGTATAATGGAGATCCGTAAGAAAAGTTGACCCTTTATCATTATATCTTCTTCTACCTGCTCTTATCCTACTTAATAGGGGACTGTTGTCACTTCAGGACTATGGCTGCAATGGGAACTCCGTCAACAGAACCCGCTCCATATTGACCAAATTTTCCAAATCCATTACTCCAATAACTTTCCAAATTTTAGACAGTTGTTTCGGAGCCATTTAATGAATGACATTGTAGATGACCTTTATTTGGGTTGATACCTCATTTAGTTGGGTTTGATACCGTTTTCACCAACAGACTATTTAAGTAGACACTCGGTCATAAACTTCCCCATTGAAGAGCGGTATTTGTTTTAATCTCTAAGCTCAGGATCCTGACGATAGCAGTAAATTTTCACTGTCCTATGAATCCCATGTTCC
Source organism: Thaumetopoea pityocampa (assembly GCA_017165845.1). Classification (NCBI taxonomy): domain Eukaryota; kingdom Metazoa; phylum Arthropoda; class Insecta; order Lepidoptera; family Notodontidae; genus Thaumetopoea; species Thaumetopoea pityocampa. The sequence goes on along the minus strand of WUAW01038408.1, from coordinate 16,590 downwards.
CTGGTCAATCATTCTTTCTATTATTATATTGCCGCTACACAGCGAATCTCACTATCTAAATACAATATTTACATCAGAGATTATTATGTTTCTATTATTACAGATAATAGTAAAAAAATACTCTACATTATCCCTGTACGTAGAATTTTACCCATGATTCATGAATCAATCCGTGAATTCAAGCCAAAAAAAAACACAAAGTAATACCACATTATTACAATCCATACAGTAGGGTAGGTCCTTTGATGTTGGTTCATGTATCCCACCCGTGCTTAGACTATATATCTATATATACAATATAATAAGCCAATGCATCCATATAGGAAGATATGCATGCTGTCCTATGTAAATATTATGCAAGCGTTATTATAAAATTATGAATAATATAATTATAATTACTATAAATAGTTTTGAAATTAGATAGCGCACAGATATAGAAGTACATATATGTAATCTAGGCATCAATTCCGGTAAACTTCGCAACATGGAGAATCTATGAAATTTTAGATCCTTATACTTTTTAAATTCGAAACATTGGTATACAGAATAGTATGTTTTAAGTATTTTATTTCATAATATAATTTACTAAATAACATTTAAAATATTGTAAAAGACCCTCGTAAAATCAGATCTTCGCGATCCCACAAACTAGGCGAGATGTGTGGCACAGCCCCCGCTGGGACTCGCTGTCTAGTAAGGCCAACGTCGTTGCTCTGCACATGTATGTATGTATGTATGTACACATACATATATGTACATCCCTTGCCATACTGTATTGAATAATATTGTAATACTGTGAAACTACGATAGAATACTTTGTTTTTTACTATTCAACATAACTACCGGCCAATCATATCGTACAAGAACTAAATCATTGATAATTATAATACTTTTGTTGTTAATGCGCAAAAAAACTTAATAATAACAATATATTGTTTTGGATAACATCATCGCTTGTAAAAAACATGGTATTTGCTTATATTACAAGATATCCTTGCACAATTTTTTAACCTTAATATTTGACGAGTGTCAAACACATGGAGCTCCATTTAATTTAAACACAGTCGTGTAGCAGAGTCAAAGGTAGACTCAGTATGTAATTAATTTGGACTTAGAAGTGATTATCAAGTTCTGTTGCACATATTTTATGTACAAAATACAATATGAGTTAATGTATTCTTCTTAATGGTTTGAAGATTGAAGTGCTAACTATTATACCATACTATTTAATTGCGTTAGTCGTGTGAACAATTTAATGGTCTGTGTTGTAAATTTGATAACTTTCCGGTTGTGAACACGGTTTGTTTATTATTTACTACGACGAATATATACGGTGCATGTATGATTGTAAGGAAATTACCAGACTCTATGTCAAATTGGGTTTTGTAGCCCAACTTAATTGGGAATTTGTTTTTGATCGTATGTTATTTTTTGAAATTTTGATCACAATTTAAAGGAAGTAAATCGAAATCGACACTTTAGGAAAGATTATTTAAATTGCACAGTCATAATCGATAAGGAATAAATTGGAAGGAAGATTCATAAACATTAAAAAGCATTCAAGGGAACTAAAAGCCACTGCTCGGAGGGTCGCGTATGTGGCTTAACGACTGTAGTCTAGTGACAAAAGCCTCCGTTTATTATTTACATATATTTACCGTTCCCCTACAGTATGAAAATGTTCATGTCATTGGCAGTCATCCGTCTAAGGTTTTTCCGATTTAATTTTATTTATTATATATTATAATTTTCATTTGAGAATCATTGGTGTTAGAACTTGGAGTGAACAACTCGGGTAAGTAGGTAGCGCTACCTTATCTTTAATATTCCTCTAAATAGCGGTGCTTTGAGCTCTGCCGTGTTCCCATCTATACTTAAGGTACATCCTCGTAATCCCAGGAAACAGAGGCATAAAACCTCAGTCCACAGGAATAGCAACGCCTCCACATACGGATCGGGACATCAGATAGTGGACTGCCGTTTGATACAACTCGTATTGTATTTGTATCTAGCGCCAGTCACATTGTAGGCACAAATGTGCTCGATAGAAAAGGAAAATGACAACATTCGGTACCTAACCACCCACATAGGCCAGCGTGGTGAGTAGAAAGGTCGAATCCTCCTTGTAATTAAAGGAGATCCGGGGCCCATGTAGTGGAGACGAATTTAGATTGGGGATGATGATTACATATATCAACCTTACTCAAATATCCTATCGATGTCTGTGGATATCAGCAGTCACTCACCATTAGATGAAGTTGTTTGCTACATTAATGATACATAAAAAATCCTAATGCGAATACCTTTTTCTCTCTGCCGTTATTAATTTTTATTGTCCCGCTTTTTATTGTCAGGGAACGTATCCTTACTCTTTCTAATTCACTTGTCCTGCACTATGCTCAGTAAGGAGCCCGTTAGTCTTCACGTCCTGACCCACTAAATCCTCACCCCACAGTACAGTAAATATTTTATCAAACAGACACACAGTAATTCTAATGAGAATCGATATTTCTATTAGTGATCGTTTTATCACGCAATATGAACACACCCTCAACAAGTTATGAGCTATTGTATGAAAATAAAGGCGTTACACACATCATAATGGATTACTTAAAACACCATCACATCCATTATTTGGACATGTACAGTGCAGTACACTTTGGTGATAAGAAATCATTTGAATAATGTATAAATAATTTTTATTAAACAACATAATTGCGCATCTTATTATTTTAATACATCGCCAACGGTATGTAATATGCCGTGAATAATTGTTTTAATAACATATAAACTACAGACCTTCACGTAACACGCAAACGTCTATAAAGCAATAAATATAAAGTGGAAGCCTCAATACGTAGACCGTTTGCCGCCTAATTGCGCGTAAACGCGGCTTGACCGTGCGCGACTGGACTACAAATTTGGAAAAAATAAAACCGGCAATCATAACGATGCCAAAATCAATTATGGTTTTGGCAAATTAACTAGTTTGTATTATTATAGACATTTTATTGCAGGACATTTTCACTACCACCCAAGCAACAATATTAATAATAATAATATCGAAAGAATTCTGCATAGACAACAAGTCTGCTGTTTGATGCAGCTAATGGCTGCTACACACGTTACGAAAAATCATTACGATCGGACGGTACAGTTTAAACTGCACAGTTTTCA
>WUAW01038408.1:0-13328 GCA_017165845.1 Thaumetopoea pityocampa | reverse complement strand
GCTCATTCCCATGTTAATTTATTGAAGGAACTAAAGGTATTTCCTAAAGATTGGCATAATTTCTTACGAATTGGTCCACGCGAAAACTGAAGAACGACTAGCACACACGTTACAATTATCGACACAGTTTCTTCCGATTCCGATGTATCTATCCAAAATTTCATACTGCTCCGTTCAACTGTACAGTTTTATAAAATCGGACAAACTGTACAGTTTTTCTCATACACACATGTAGATTCATCGTTGCAGTTTGAACTGTACAGTCAAACCGTAACGACTTTTCGTAGCGTGTGTGGCTTGCATAAGAGGCGTTAGCTAGGCTCAGACATTTAGTGAACTTGCTCACGGACGCATTCTCAAAAGCGTCGAAATACAAATAATTAAATGTTCAAATAATAGTGGCAACGACAGTAACTATTTTAATTTTGAATTTAGTAACTTTAACTGTTTGATTATGTATTAAATAATAAGTTCTTGTACTGTATTATATTTATTTGTTATATTTGGAATAGACTTAACACAACACAAGCAGAGTTCAGTTTTAGCATAGAGTATATAGACCAAAGTAACAGAGAATAGTTTGCGTCCCCCAGCCAATATAGCATTGCAACCACAGACCACACATTTATAACATTAACAATGCAAATATTGTTATTTATTTGGTTAAATACCCCAAACGTAAGATAAATGTTCGCAAGCTCCTGTGAGGTGACGGCTTAAATGATTTGACTAATTAATAACTTACAGCTACTAACTGACGCTAATAACGTGATGCGAGCTATCAACATTGCCGGAAACTGAAATATATATGACAATATAAATTTGGATGTATTTGCGCCAGACGCGCTGTTTTTATCTAATTAATTTATTAATACTTTTAGTTGGATCTTTATGAATAATGGTCAAAATCCATCACATTTTTAGTTGGTAGTATAAGGCGTCGTAGTGCAGGAATATTATATATTATACTCGTATAGTACCTACCAATACACGAGTGCCGTGAGACCCACCTAAGAGACACACCTAGACATTGAACCTAGAATAGGTTCCAGAAACATATACTACAATCTTCAAGCCGCGTACCAAGAGTGAAGATTTGGCAAATCTAACCTTTAATGTATTAGTCGGTAATGTAAAAGTATTGTATGGATGTCGGATGCATTTTTTATACGTCTCATGGAACTTCTATGTAAGTATTATATATTGACATGATAATCTTACATTATCAAAGAAAACTTAACATACGACTCATAGAATATATTTAATGTAAATTTCAGCGCTATTTATAGTCACGCATCGATAGCAATGACACAAAGCAAACCTTTTCTGTTGGTATGCGAGGACAGAGGAAAATGCCATACAAAAACAATGGCATTCACAATTATTGTACACTTGTTATTAACACTTCGTCCTAGATAATTATACGATTGAAATTTAAAGCAAAAGAAAAATTATACCTACTTTGAATCGGATAAGCGTGCATTGCATAAATGTACATTGCACAAAGTAAACAGCAAATATCAAACAGCGTGCCTAAAATATGGTTTACATTTGTTGATTAAATATAACTTCATCACTAACCCTAACCTATTCTAATATAATCTCTGTTCTATGAGTTAGGGTCATCGTGTCATGTATTTCTCCATTAATAAATTCAAGTTTTGGCTGTCGCAGTCCTATGACCGGAATTCAGTCAGATCCTGAAATCCACGGAATATGCATTAATATGGCTACAATTAGGGGACTTTTAACATTGAAATTAATCAAGTTAAACATCTATTTAAATACTCTTCAAAATTTATTCTAAAAAATCTCTTAGCATTGATTGTTTGAATGCACAATGCCTTTGATTTATAATGATTATTAATTTTCACAGTTAGAGATACCAGTTTTTTCTTGAAACTTGCAAGAAATTATAAGAAAAGTACGAAAAGAAAAAATTCCGGCTAGCATAAAATTTCAATCCATTTTTAAACAACAAAACGAATAACATCCACAAGAATATCATAAAAAAACTATATTAGTAGTTGGACTTCGCCGAATGCAACTTACAACATGGTTACATAACCGGGCTCAGTTTTCACAGCGTGAAGTTTGCTGTTTCAACACCATCATTATCGGCACGTAGCAAGCATTAATACTTGAACATTTACGAGAATTGAACTTTAATGTGTTTAAATACAATAAATCACAAAAATGTGTTAAACGTGAAGAAATAGACAAAAATTAGAGACTAGCAGTTGGTTATATTATTATTTGTTTAATGTAATAATTTTTAAAGATGTTCATGAAAGTATACCGTAGAGGAACATAAAGAGTCCATGAAACTCAATGTCCAAAAGCCCTTTTAGAGAGAGGGCGCGCGAGGAATAAATTTCACACACCCATGCGATGGGTGGATGACATGTGGAAGTAGGCAGCTCAAGACTGAATGGCCGGATATATAAGGAAATAAAAAAGACTTAATAAATGGGTAGCATATTAGGCAAAATAGTATGAAAAACAACACATATTATATTGTTTTAGCATCAGATAAATGTCTCTTGATAAGGAGTCATGTATATTTGATTTCACACAATTCAGTTTCTATAAAACTACAAAAAAACTAGTTTATTTTGGATGCTGGATACTAGCGTGAGTTATTCATGGTTGCATAACATAACTACCAAATTTAGGTACGAACATGTAGGCTGAGCATGCTAAAATTTCCATAACTTCGTGTTTTAGAAGACTCGTAAAATCTCCCCAGCTTGTATCTCAAAAATAATAGTTGTAGCAAATTTTAGAACATGAAGTTCTGATGGGAGAAGATCATCTGTACTCCGCATAACACAAGCAGCATACCATATAGTTCAGGATATTGACAGTGTGAAAAAATCTGGACGAGCGAGCCTCTAGCGAGATCATTCGTGAGTTTTGCGGAGAGACATTGCAACATATGTATAACGCAGCATTTGCTTGTACTCAAGGATTTTATTTAGAAATACCATCTCTAATATTATTGCGATATAGATATATGTGCTGAAATTTAACACCATTAATTTGGTAGGTCAATTACAGTAATATCAAATAACATCCATTATTATTATATTTTATTAATCCGATGGATATTATTTTACTACCTGTCTATAATATGTAAATAAATATGGCCAGCTAAAATTGGTATAAAAAATTTTTTGAAATGGAAAATGTTTAGTTACTTTTTGCAGGTCTTAGAGAAGTGCGTCCTACCACTAATAATTTACAAGACAAGCAGATTACATTTAATTTACAGACAACTGTATAAGTACATGTATGTTGTCACGTAGGTATATATGTATTTTTCATATTGTATCACACTAATAATTATTTTTAAACGGTCGTAGGAAATCGGAGAAGATACCTAATAACTCAAAGATAAATATGAAATCTTTAAAAGCACTTCATATAGATGAAGTCGTGTCGTGACTTTATTTCAAACGGACGCAAGAGCAAACGCAAACGCATTATAGCGTTAACTGCATATGATTAGGTTTACTGTACAATTTAGCTGTAACTTACGCTAAATATTTCTAAGGGTTATAATGTTGGGTTTTGAGCAAATTATCAAAGGGGGGATTCGTTGCAAATTCTCGGAAAATGTTTCAGAGACATTGTAGACGTTTTTGGTCGATCACTCAGATGGTTCTCACATTATACACGAAAAAAAAAGATGAAATTAAATTCATAACAATAGTAATATTAAGCCAATAAGAATACTAAACCGAAGATGAAAACATTTTTATATGGTGTGTATGAGGATTTGTATCCAAGTGTGTGTTTCAATTTTTAATAGCCCTGTATATCTCTAATAATTAATATCTTCGGCTGATGATATATTCCTACTCCATGCGTTGCGTTCTTGTGATGAATGTTGAATAAATTGTCAGTTCATCATCTGAATATTCATCACCCGGTGGAGCAGACAAGCGAGACCATTACCTGGAACAAAATAGAGATCATAAGATTGTGAAGGCCTAGATATGAGTTTATGTAGCTACTTTATTAAATTTAAGAAAGTTGAGAAATCTATTACAGTAGAAACTAAAAAAAAACGTTTTTCTATTATTACAGGCTGTACGAGAAACTACCTTTAGAATCTTACGGCATCAAACAAAATATATGGTTAAGATAATAATATTTTATTAAGAAACTGACACGATCTGTTGTTACTAATCGACCATCTGCTTTTGGAAGAAAAACCACACACAGATAAACGCAGCGGCAGATTCCCAGTTAAATATCCCGATGACCTGTGGAAGAATGCAGCGATTAAATGCAGAAGACCGGTCGTCGTGGCGTACTATGGCAGAGGTCCAGCAGCGGGCAGATACATACGGATGATGATTATAATGTTATATTGAAAACAACAATGTACTAATGATGACCGACTAACTGTATAATATTAGCTACATAAAAAAAACACGGATAATTAATTCGGTATTTGTCCAGGAAAAGTAACAATTCTTCAGAGGTGGTGTGATTCTAGAAACGTGTGCGACTCGCCGCGGGCAATGTTAATATCATGCATTACGTAACACAATGTATTTTAAGCACCCAACATCTCTCAAGAACTAATCAACCAGCACAAATGACTATCAACACATCATTACACAACTAACAAATTGTTAAGCGCCATTAACATCGATAACAACCGCATTATTGATCGCGCTGTGCACAATAAAAGTAATCAGAGCCAACAAACACTTTACAATTCGAGCAATCGAAGTGGAGCACTTCTTTATTTGTCTGGCATGTTGGGGCATATCTTCACGAGCGCCCTGGGGCTGTCTATTTAACAGAGAAAAAGTACGAACGAAATTTAGGTAGGGTAGTTTAAGTTATTGCCGAGAATTGTAATGCTGGATTGTAAAATTTACAAGTACTTAACGCCTTCCTCATCTAAACTATCGAAGTAGCTTATAACATGCTTATGATTTGAATATATTTGTGTAAGACATCTAAAAATCCAAAGTTCTTGTGAACATATCGGTTTGAAAATTTGAAATTGTATGTAATTCCGATGACAATAAAATATGCATTCATTGGCATTGCAACAAAGATTTTTAACTTTCATGTATAAAAAAAAGTGACGTGTCTTGAATTAAGTGACAAAATTTTCGATTACATTAAATCAACTACAATATACGTATAGGCCTGTGTTCTAATCTATACTATCTATTCTATTATAAAATTTATAAATGACAAATTTTCAAAAATCAAAGATATTTAAAAATAAACTACTTAGATCGATTAATTAAGGGCTTCTGAAGCCAAATCCATGGATGTTTGTTTGTTTGTTTATTTGTTCGGGCGTCACGCAAAAACCAGCGGGTAGATTTTGATTAGTCTATTACAGACTTAAAGGTATTATTCCGATATAAATACTGCGGCATTTTTCATCAAAATCGGTCCAGTAGAATTGAAGATACAGCTTGATCCCTGTTTTAGTAGCCGCCGTTAAGGTACGAGAGGTCAAGTAATAGTGGTTCTTAGACTTGTATAAATCTATAATTGTTTCGGGATTTCCCATGTAGCCGAAACCCGACATTCACGCAGACGGATCCGCAGGCAAAAACTAGAAATACCTAAAACCTAAAAAACTAGAAGTGCCTTATGCACTTGATATTTTTAAAGGTTTCTTTTTTCCATTATGCGGTATAGAACTCTAAGCATCAACATACGACGGTTCGTATCAATTATTGTTATCACGGAGACATAATTCACTCGAGATAGTGGCATGTTTATGATGCTGCGTACACACAAATTAGTTTTGTGCGCAGCACCTGTTGTGATTATAAATAACATTCCAGGTGCTGACAGACACATACTTTGAAATGTCTGGGCGACGGATCGGTATTGATCCCATTATGTTTCATTTGTAAAATAAAAATAGCACGAAGACACGGAGATGATGTTCTGCATAATATTTATCGAGGCTCGATGTTCATTCTAGGACAACACTAATAATATTCTGAACACTTTCACATACATTGATCTAGTCCCAAACTAGGATACCCTGTATTTTGGGTACTAGACAACGATATACATACTTATATAGATAAATAGAATACATGAATAGATAAATATGTCCATGACTCAGATACAAACATTTGTGCACATGACACAAAATTTACCCCTACCGGGTTTGAATTCGAGATTCATTGGCACAAAAAGCAGTCACCGCCACTGTACCGATCGGTCGTTAATATGTACATTATTATGTCCATGGTTCGGATACATACATTTGTGCTCATCAAACAAAATTTGCCTCTGCCAGGATTCGAATCCTCGATCTCGAGTTTGCATCTCGAGACGCCTGACCAGCTAGTGCACTTAGCACTGTGTGAATTTGTGAACTACGTTAGTAACTACGGGTTTCTTAGAGACAATGGTGCAGATTTTGTTGTAACAAAACCAAACTTAGTCCCTATCTCTTTCCAATGTCAAACGTTAAATCGAGATAGCTACAATTTTGGTACTGTCAGTTTCGTTTAGGAATGTCAAAATTAAAAGATTTAGCCGCGGTATCGAAACATACGGACTACGCAAAAATGCAACATTTTTTTGAACCGTTTGACTGAAACGTAGATCAGTATTCACTATAAATGTTTGCTATCTCGTTTTGGCGTTTGACATTAGAAAAAGATAGGGAGAAACAAAATTTAGTTAAGTTCTGTTATAACAGAATCAGCGCCATTCTCATTACAAATTTTATAAATAGAGAAACCTTAAATTTGTAGAGTAGAAGCACAGTTTGTGCGCATGTGGCGGTTCAAAGACACAGAACAACCTTACAAAGCAGTCTTAATGCAAAAAGTTTAAATACTATCGGCTTCACACGCGAAGATGAATTTGTCGACCTTGAAAATTAATTAATATAATTATTTATTCACGATATATATATGTGTGTATAACTTTTTGAATTGTATATTATAAACGTTTATCAATCTCGACACCACAATATATAAACGTTACTTCAGTCCTTTCCCGGCTCACGCCAATGCTAACGCTATAATCTTGAGGCTATCTAGTCTGTTCAGCATTTCCGTCAGCTTTACTGTTAACGACAATATTTCGAGTAAAAATAATAACTCAAATCGTACGTAAAGATGCATTAGTATTCAGCCGTCCAATGTCAGTCAGATGTCACAGAGGTGAACAGTTGTGTTAACCGTTGGCACCGCTCTAAAACTATGCGATAGAGCGATAGTCTATAATTATTTAGAAGTTGATATCTCAGATCGGTTTGGGAAGTTATGATAGTATAGTGAATATAATCTCGTTGCAAAACCACGAATCGAAAGGACTCCAATTCGATTCCTGGCTGGTATGCTAATATTATAATGACTTCTCCGTGTTTAGGAGGATGCGCAAGGCAACCGCGTAGGTTCCAATAACACTGATTGTTAGCAGATATTGTGACAGCTTACGGGCTGACGTCAGATGGTAACCGGTCATCTTCAACTGCCCTACAGTTGCATCCGCTGCAAAGAACAGCGGACCCCGGCGCTATAGTCCGGATAGAAAGATAGAGAGATAACATTTTATTGACACACCAAAAACAATTAATTACAGAACAACAAAACAAATACGAAAAGTGTTACAATGAGTGGCCTTATCAGTAAAAGAGATCTCTTCCAGGCGACGTTTGAATGGAGAGTTTTGATAATCATAAGTATTTGCCGGTAATATATTAAAATTATGAATTAATTTAGTTAAATATTTTACAATGAACATGATACGGTACTGCTGTTAATGCTGGGATAATTGGGAGATCGAAAAAAAATATGTCTCAGGCTGATGAATCTGACTTATATCGATGGTATTACTGCGGCAAACGTAAACTCAGGTGTTTCGAAACATATAACATCACCAGCCACGTTGATTTCCATATGAATATTGATATACACAATAGATTCTGATTGGTATTTGGCAACAACCGATTGAAGTTGTCAATGTCAATTAAATTCGATGATGAAGTATTGTTTAATAATTGTATCATATTTTTTGCTCATAATAACAACATTGTAATTATAAACTGACTGCTATTATATAACTATACTATAATATTATATATTATCAGTTATATTATACAATATAACTGATTACGTAATTAGTTTTATATGTGAAATAAGATGCTTATGATTTTAAGATGCTTATGCTGTATGATTTTTAACTAAATTAATCATTTTGCGGTCACTCAAATTCTAGTGATTTATAGCAAGTTTAACGAGCCAGCTAAGTGTGAAAATTATGAAAAATCCCCCATTTTTAGGGAGGAGGCTCACCCCCAACAGTGGAATTATTGACTGATGATGATAATTATTATCATTAATATTCTACCAGTCCGATTTCCCACTTCAAGTTTATAAAATGCATAAGTTTAGATGTTTGGTTTGCTTTTGACATACTTTCATATTAAAATACCACGAAAGCGAAATCGAATGCCGGGGTTAGTTCAAAACAAAGATGATAATATATTAATGGTCTACTTTTAAAGGTCAAGGCATTTTTGGTCAACGCGATGATCTTTAATTATAGAATAATGAAACGAAATAGTGGTTTCTAAATCGTTCTACGTGACAACGTGCCTCTTAATGGGAAATTATTATTTACTAATTTTGATTAAGTGTGTATGTATGTATGTATATCCTATAAGTCTAGCACAATTTGTTTTACGTATTATTGTTATTTATGTTAATCTGTTTAATACTGAAATGTGGTATTTTGACTGCCACCATATTATCTATACTATTATTAAATTGTCAAATGTCATTTTTTTAAAATCAAAGGTATTAAAAAAACTACTCAGATCGACTAATTAAGGGCTTCTGAAACCAACTTTAGTAGTATAAGTAGATTTTGGTCAAATTGTTACTATCTTAAAGGTACTATTCCGACTTAAATACTGCAGCGTGTTTCACCAAAATAGGCCCAGTAGAATTGAAGATACAGCTTGATCCCTGTTTTAGTAGACGCCGTTAAGGTCCGAGAGGTCAAGTAAAAGTGGTTTGAAGGTTTTTTATATAAATCTATGATTCATTCGGAATTTCCCATATAGCGGAAAACCGACATTCACGCAAGCGGAGCCGCGGGAAAAAGCTAGTGTTATATACAATCCTGTCCATACAAAGGTTGTCTGGAAGAAATCGCAGTTTGTGATAAGTCCGCTCTATATAATTATATACCTCACGAAAGTGACATCCCTATCCTCATTTTTATTTTATCACCTTATTTTTATTTTTATGTGTTGTGGCATTTACAAGTATAGCAAAAATCAAAATTTAAAATTAATAAAATCTGGAATACGCTTCCTTTCACAATCAGGATATCGACCACTCGCTTCGCTTTTAAGGTGAAGGTTCGTGAACTCGTTTTGCGTGAAATGGCAGAATCGTCTCATTGCCATTTAATTTAATTTTATATTATTATTAAGTGTTTGTTAATATTTTCATTATACACAGTAACAGTATTTATGTATTATTAATATACATATTTATTATTAATTATTTAATTAGTATTTGTGTATTATTTTAATTATTTTCTATGCATTATATTTTCACAATTTGCTGTTTACATTAATAATACTACTACTTTATCTTAGTATCACTCAAAGTCTGATAGGTAGATTAGCCTTAGGCATTAAATTTACCGTTATACACTGTGCATAAATTATTAATTATATATTAAAAAAAAATATCCTAAAACCATCTTTTTTACACACAGAAAATGGCTGATCCGTGCGCCGAGGGCACAGCACAACGGTTATGTGAGAATTGCACCCACTAAAATCTGTACAGTGTCCGTCTTGGCCGTTGCACCCGAGTGCGAGAAACACGCGAGGAGTCATTCGGGGTTCGGAAAGGCTTAGCTGTGATCGCTCAGGGGCCTCTTCTTTTGAGGAAGAATCACTCCATCTTTTCTAGCGAGAGCTCTAAAACTTTCCTAGGGAGCCCTTCTGGCTTCCTTACTCTGTGAGGACCCGCCGGACGCAATGCGTTCTTGCAGGACACGCTAGCAGGGTGTAAGATGCTGTATCTTCCAGCGCGGGACAGTGGTGAAATCTGCTCAACCTGCTTTTCCCGTTCGATCTGGTACAGGTACTGCACAAAACAGCCGTGCTCAGGCAGCACCTATATCAGTCGGTATTTAAGCGCACCGTGGTTTTGCTCCAGTTACCCCGAAAGACAGGGACGATCGCCACAATAGTGGCGTGTCCGGCACTGAGATTCATAAGGAGCTTGGCTGGAGCTCCTTACGAATCACTCCAGTTGCTACGTGCAATTGCCGCCTTTTGCTGTCATTGCGCCAGGATTGGTGAAGTCTCCACGGGCCCACTGGTGTTTCCGCCACCAATATAGTTGAGCGAAGGCTTTGGTCTCTATGTGTCAGGGTGGCGTTCCGGCAAGGAGGATGCCCACATAAAATGAGATCGTGCGGTACCCAAGCATTATTCTAACGGGCAGAACGCGCTGCGGGCGGCGCAGTTGCGTTATGTTTTTGGCCGTCAGGTTTTCAGATCATATCTAAAAGCATATTTCAACCTTTATTATCCTATTTAAAAACTACTAAGCTATCAAAAAATGAAATGGGAAAAGCATAAAATACACTTTCTTTTGCTGTTGCTGAAAAAGTGAAAGAAAATTATTTGAGTTTGTGTAAGAATCCCTATTCTTATATCCTACGGAAACATTTTCATCCTATTTTTCTAATAATAAGTATTTTTTGTCAAGATATTTGTGCAAGGTAAGAAACGCCTTTCTATTTGCGTTCACTTTAAAAAAAATCTCGGAAGGGGGTACCATCCATTATATGAGAAAATATTATTCACTAGCTTTTGCCCACGGCTCCGCCCGCGTGAATGTCGGTTTCCCGCTACATGGGAAATTCCGACACAATCATAGACGTATATAAAAAGCTTCTCGCATTTTAACGACGGCTACTAAAACAGGAATCAAGCTGTATCTTCAATTCTACTGAACCGATTTTGATGAAACATGCCGCATTATTTACATCGGATTAGTACCTGATAGTAACTAGACTGTAATAGTTTAACCAAAATCTACCCGCTGGTTTTTGCGTGAAGCCCGAACAAACAAACAAATATCGACGGATTTAGTTTCAGAAGCCCTTAATTAGTCGATCTGAGGAGTTTGTTTTTAAATATCTTTGATTTTTGAAAATTTGATATTCAACAATTTTATAATAGTATAGATTACAGCAAGTTTATCATTCACATAAAAGTAATTTGAATCCATTAAATTAAGTGAGTGAGAGTCTCAACATAAAATTATTAGCTTTCGTCAACTGACCTTGACATTATGCATAATAAACATTGGCACGAGATTACAGATTACGTTAAATGTGGTTGTAACCAATAGCTGAACTAATGGACCTGTATTAAAAAGGCTATAAAAACATTTATTCATATAATAATGTTATAAAGTTAATAAAGCTGTAATAAAGTTAGGATTGCGCCTCGATCTGGAGATTATCACATGACTTTTTCTAGATAAAAACAAAAAATTATCTGAATAACAAAAATTACGCTTTCTATCGTTTTCATTAAAAAACACTCTCGAGTGGGTTTTATTACCCACCGGAGTTATATTCTATACAAAAATTTACAAAGAAGATGTACACCAAACTGGAATAATATTTATGTAATACTGACGCCAAACAAGAAAAATATTAGTATTCTGAAAATGAATCACTATATTCCTCATCCACAGACGGAAGCGTCGTTGATCCGCCATTGCGTCAGACTATATAACAATAAATAGTATAAGTCTACAGTTAAACCACTCACCTTGTCATCTTTAATAAAGACGTAAAAATATCATTTGCACTCGATCTCCTTAATACAGCTATTCGATATTTATCAGGAATCCCTAAATGCCTCAGGCACAAACCAAACGCTGATGGTTATCGTCAAAACGTTACGAAAGTGCCAGCAACTGGTACATACATACGTTGGCCACTTACACGGCGAAGGGAATAAAAAAATACAAGAAAAACGCTGAGAAGAAACGACTAACAAGAGTTGTATAAGGTTTCAGTTATTTCCGGCGAGAAAGTTTGAAAGTCGAACGGTGATGATAATACTCGTAAAAATTATTTCGGCGGGACCATAATGTCACGTAGGTAATGTCTCTTATAAATATTATAGTTATTTTAAATTAAATCATTTACATAACATATATTAACCCAAAATAGAAAAAAAATCATCTCGGGATTGGAAATTATTGACGAGAATCACTACTGATAAAAATGCAAAATTGTGTTTGTTATGTTATCTTGTTATAATGCATCCACACATGACATGATTTTTGCACGATTGAGAACGATTGACACGATTGTCCGAAGTAATTCATATTAACCTCGAAAACTGTGCAGTTCAGTAAGTAAGCAAATAAACATATCTGGAATATGAAAATATAATTTTATGAGATCAAATATTATACTATAACTGGAACTGTAACCAGTTTAACGTCAATATGTCAAAGGTGATTGACACTTCGTTACATTAGGCTCAGTCACGGCTATTTTCATATTATGTACTAACAGTGATATCCTTATTTTTTATCTGGACATAACATTCTCAGAAATAATAACAGCGACAGCGCAATAGCGCAGATAACTATTCAAAGCATTTTTGTTTCAGATTCATTAGAGGGAAGATTAATTCGTTAAAAAATAAAAAGCCTCCTTTTGTTCCGTCTTGACAACAGGAATTGAATGATTTATTTTTAAATACAAAAATTTATGAATGTCTTATAATTTGTTTAATTTATTATTCTTTTAATATTTTTATAATCAAATAAAAATTTTAAATTTAGTCAGGTAAGGGATCTCCTTCAGCTGTAAAAGTATACGATTTTCTTGAACGGTATTGATTCGGAATAAATAGTCGTCTGTCCTCCTGCGCTGCAGTGGGCGGCCTGGGTCACCCTTCCAATTCTTGCTGCTCAATTCCTTTAACGTGACAGGCACGGGAGGAACTGCGAAATTACCTCATTATTAAGTTTGAAATTAAAATGATTATGATTTCAATACTTAGCATAAAATTTGTATAGTATATATATTTGATTCCGAAAATATCTTCGCGTTATTTAAAACTCTCTTCACGGAACGCTACACAATTAAATTTATTTGTTTTATAAAGTGGTTACAAATGTTTATTGCTACTGCCCAATCACCGGTGCACTGAAAACTCAAAAACTCAAAACTATTATATAAAAATCTTTATACTACGTATAAAGATATATATATATAAATATATATATATATATATATATATATATATA
>WUAW01038406.1:0-13322 GCA_017165845.1 Thaumetopoea pityocampa | reverse complement strand
TTCTGTTCTGTTCTGTTCTATTCTATTCTATTCTACATTTGTAAATAAAGAAAAAAGATGTATTATACAAAGGCGAGCTTAACTCAAAAATTGAATTTGCTTCCAGGAAACTTATTGTTTTGTTAATATGTTATTAAAAGTACCACGTAACTGCCATTATTTAATATAATTATCAGCTTAATAATGTAAATAAATGGAGAAAAATGTATGTGTTAAGTCGTCATAATAATAGCATCACGCCATTTCTTCTCATGGCTACTGTGAGAACGAGTTAGGGGATATACCAGGATCATTATCCTGGTATATCCCCTAACTCGTTCTCACCATCGCTGCCCATTGGCAACGGCGTTATCTTGTTATTGAATCAAAATATACTGATATCTCCAAGACGCGTGCCAGGCGTGGAGATTATGGCGAATCCCTACTTTTAAAAGCCCATGTGCAAGGTCAGGAAGTACTTAGTTTTTTATCCGGCAAATAAACTTTAATATACGGCTAAACTACTCCGGCCTCCCGAGCTATTACTGTTTCTTACTACCCCATTTGTGATAGTAGTATCCTATAATACTTTTCCCAAATTGTATATTACTTGCTCAGTACACCTTCGCACCTCACCCTCTTTCCTTTTTTCTTTTTCGTGGTAATGCAATAAGGAACTTTAAAGCTTTTGAACCTTATAGAAATGGCGGCGTCGTGGTTCGCCACCTGACATGTCTCATTTCCGGCGGGGGCGAAAAGTGAGCTACGGATTGCATCTCATAGCAAATTTCTATTTGCTATGAGTTGCAAAAAGAAGTGGTTTCTGTTTATCCCAATTCTTCGGTAGTACGTCCCGCCTGCCTATCACACGGAAGATCGGGGGTCTATTCCCCGCAGGAAAACTAGAAAAAAGTGTGATTGTATGTATGTACGTGCCAACAGTGGACTTCCACGGGCTAAGTGATAATGATGATGAAGATGATAGTGAAAATTTATTAAAGTTTTGGGATCGAACTTTTTCGGCCGTGCGAGGCGGCAAGTCGACGTGATTTTTGCGAATGTGTCGGGCTTTCTAACAACTGTTTGAACACCATGCCGGAGTGTTCGTTTTACATTCTATCGCTTGGAAGAACGAAATTTAACATAACATTATAATCTAAC
Source organism: Thaumetopoea pityocampa (assembly GCA_017165845.1). Taxonomy (NCBI): domain Eukaryota; kingdom Metazoa; phylum Arthropoda; class Insecta; order Lepidoptera; family Notodontidae; genus Thaumetopoea; species Thaumetopoea pityocampa. The sequence goes on along the minus strand of WUAW01038406.1, from coordinate 12,182 downwards.
AGTGATTGTCGCCACTCGGGCGCCATCCGATCTGCGGTACGAATCACCGTTGCACCCGAGTGGCACCTTCGGACCGCAAACTATTAAAATATAATAGGATTCACATCCATTACACCGGTGTGTCACGAACATAAACATTGCGTGGAAGCTGTGACGACAAACTTTCGTAACTAATAACTAATGCCGGTCTAACCTTGAATGGTGTTGTAGCCGTATTTCACTGGATAATCACAGTTCAGTAATTTGACTCAACGGCAATGCGGTTAATTAAATTTCCGGTATTTGGTCCTTCTACCGCTATATTGACCCACTGTTGCCATATAACTTGATAGTTCAATTGCCTCTTAAATAAATCATAACTTCATAGTGAATTATAAATTGAGTACTGGATATATTATTATATCTACAAATGAAACGTGTGAGTAACTTTGAAAGTTTTCACCAAGATTATTTCGGAGTTTATTTTTTTTATACCACGGTGGTGGCAAACAAGCTTACGGCACGCGTGATGGTAAGCGGTGACCGCAGACTATGAACGCCTGTAATATCAGGAGTATCAGATGCGCGTTGCCGACCCTTCAAAAATTTACTCACTCCCCTCTTGAATAACCCCGTAGTGTAATCTTTCGGGAAAACCTCAGCAGGGAGCTCATTCCATAATCGGTGTGTTCACGAGAGGGAATTCCTTTAGAATCATACTGTAACCGACCATTGAGGCTCCAATATGTGAGGATGAACACCCTGCCGATGGCGATGAGTTTTTTTGCGCTATTTAATCTGAAATGAGGAGCTCCTGAGAAGAATCTATCATCAATATAGGCCAAAATGTTTCAAAATTGAAGTGGCAACTATCCACCGGTGAATATTGGGGTTTAGTGTTAAAATGTCGATTTTGATGTAAAAACATGGTGTGGTTTGTTATTTTCAACCGTTAATTATTTTAAATTCCAACCATATTGTAACCAATAAGCAATATTGTAGGGGTTTATATGAGAATGTTGACCTCCGGTTTTAAACGGTTTATATTAACACATTGACTGCCGGCCACCTGAGAATGTGTTGACAGTTACTGCCTCGCTGTAGAAATAGATTTACCTAGGAAGGTCATTTACTTATTATAACAAACGCGCCCAGCGCAAGCGCGTGATTGGCTACTGAGAAACTGAGAAAATACTATGCACGGCTTCGTGATTGACTTCTTAACGTTGACGCCTCATCTCGCGCCGGCGCGTGTTCGACAGCGTAAGTGTTAACTTACAGCTCATGATATCTATGTACTTTAAAAGTCTTTGGGGTGATGAATATGACCCATGATGCCGTTGATGGTGACGTCATCAGCTACAGGGTGGAAATTTGGCAGGAGTGGCAGTATCGGAAAAGGGAAGATCTTCCGACCAGACGGGTGTTAAGTCTGGCGGGGCCTGCCACCGTCCCAACGGTTTATGTCGGGACGTTGTATATACGTTAAGTCGCTATTAAACTTCATGCGCGTGATTCAGACTTCTAATGTCGTTACTTTAGTACTGCACCATCTGTTGAGGTTGCGTGGTACTATGTTCACTACATAGTAGGTCGTCACAAGTCTTTATAAATTTTACAAAATTTAGTTAAAAGTGGCATTGAATTTCAACCACGAACTTCGCCGGACTGATACGTTTTTTACGTCACAACCTCTGAATTAACTAGTGTGTGTGTATCCATTAAAGCTACGCGGCGGGGTCAAAACCGACACGGGGCAGCGGTAAAACACAAAATACAAAGCGACCCGAACACTGTGAAAAAAAGGAAAGTATGGCAGCTTTGTTTCTGTGGACATAAAATCGTCTGGAACGTGTAATATAACCATGTGGTTCTTATTCATTTTTTAGTTTACCTTTCCCACCATATAGCCACAGGATCTATACTATTATTCTTCTATACTATTATAAAATTGTTAAATGACAAATTTTCAAAAATCAAAATTTTTTAGAAAACAAACTACTCAGATCGACTAATTAAGGGATTCTGAAATTTGTTTGTTCGTTTGTTTGTTCGGGCTTCAGGCAAAAACCAACTGGCAAATTTTGGTTAAACTATTACAGTTTTAAAGGCACTATTCCGACTTAAATTGTGACATAATCAATCAAAATCAGTTTAGTAGAGTTTAAGATACAGCTTGAACTCTGTATTAGAAGCCGCCGTTAATGTACGAGAGGTCAAGTAAAAGTGGCTATTTGGCTTTGTATATAAATCTATGATTGTGGTGGGATTTCTCATGTAGCCGAAAACCGACATTCACGCGGGCGGAAAAGCTAGTATATAAGTAATTCTACACGATCGAAGAACAACGTGACAACTACAAAATGGGTACTTTACAGGAGAGCAATTAAGGTTTTAAACTCGCATAACTGCATATTTGTAAATGCTAGTTCTAAGTTATTATTATTTAGGGAAAAATATGCGAAAGAAAAATATCCAAAATGTATGTATGCTCTCCTATAAAGTAGCTTTTTGTAGATGTGATATTGTTCTACGACAATGTTGAATTGTTTACTGTTTATATAATAAACTAGATGTTTATAAATAATGATTGTTTCGGGATGTCCTATGTAGCGGAAAACCGACATTCACGCGGGCGAAGCCGCGAGCATAAGCTAGTGTTTGTATGAAATAAATAACGGCCAAACATCCCCCATAGACATGTTATCCTTTGCTACACCTACGTAACCCCGCGCTAGCTTTATCGCTGTTTGCGTACGCCTCTATTTTTTAAAACTAGGCACAGGTAGGCTGGCAGGATAGGTAGGCTAGGGCTGTCTGGAAGAGATCGCATATTGCGATAAGACCGCCCGAATATACACTTTCTATTTTTTTATTTATTATGTTTGTAAACTTTTTATATTGCTGTGCAATAGATTAATTTAATCTAATCTAATGTAGAACTGGGTCCATACAATAAATATTCAGGCACATTGACAAAAAATACGTCGTATTAAACCTCACAGGTGTGTGTTTAGAATAGTTTAAGTTTTATTATCGGAGAAGAAGCGAGAGACTTTGAATAGGGTACAAGAAATGTGATAAAACATTTTTTGTCTAATTTACACACGAAATAAGATTCATATGCACTGCGCTACGGAATTGTAGCCATTTTTTTTATTTTAAAAGTAGTTTTCAGGTATTAATAATCATCAGCATCAGCGCGTGCAGGTCCACTGATGGGCATGGCCCCCTTAAAAGGGAAGGATTTGCCATAATTTCAGCTCGGCAGGCGTTTTAGCGATCGCAGTGGATTTTGATTGAATAACGGAATAAAGTTACTGGCCCTTAGTACATCCCATAACTGGGACAACTTTACTCCACGGGAAGATGATGTGATGATCTGTGATGATGGGAATGTGATGTTATTATTATCTCGATTCCATACAGCAATTCATTATAATATATTTTATTTATCTATACCATTGATGCCCAAAATGATCTATGTCGACCCCCAGGAGTCGACAATGACCTGCAAGGGGTCCACGCCAACTGACAAAAACACATTTGAAGTAAATGAATTTACAACAATGTTATATTAACTACGCTTTGGGAGTCTACCCAACAGTGAAAAACATTACAAGTGGTCTACAAGACAAAAAAGTTTGAGGACCTCTGATCTATATATCACATACTATTATAAAATTGTTAAATGACAGATTTTCGGAAATCAAAGATATTTAAAAACAAAATACTTTCTGAAACCAAATTGGTTGATGTCTGTTTGTTTGTTCAAGCTTCACGCAAAAACTAGGTGGCAGATTTTAATCAAACTATTACAATTTTAAAGGTACTATTCCAACTTAAATACTGCGGCATGTTTCGTCAAAATCGGTTCAGTAGAATTGAAGATACAGCTTGATTGATTCCTGTTTTTGTGGTCGCCGTTAAGGTACGAGAGGTCAAATAAAATGGTTAGGTGCTTTTTTATTTATATCTATGATTGATTCGGTATTTCCCATATAGCGGAAAACCGACATTCATACGGGCGGAACCGCGGGCAAAAGCTAGTTATGGATAAAAATGAGTTTAATTTCGCATAGTAAGAGTTCCAACAAGTATTTAAGTGTTAAATATGAGACCACTGCTATTTAAATGTTCCCACCTTGGTTCAAATACAAACATAATATTGTCCGTGGCACAACCCCGCTCTGCGTCTGGGCTCGGTCGTTACATTTATTTGGAAGCGAAACCCTGGAAAGTTTTGTTCCAATTATGGTTTGTGACTATTGTCCATTGATAAAGAAAAAAAAACTCCTGTATAATCAACCTTAATCATCAGCATTAGCGTTGTATTTTTAAAATGCTGGAGTGGCGACCCCAAACCGGAAAGCGTAACGCGGGTTGACCCTCGATGGGGGTGGGTCGATGACCTGGTGAAGGCCGCAGGCAATGCAGGCAATGGAAGGCAGTCTGGAGTACACCAACTCTAGAAAATCCATTCGCCCTTCGGCCAAAGTATCATCAGAATAGCACAGCAATATCATGATTATGTTATCCCTCTATTTTATATAATTTTAATTAGTTACTTTAACTGGCTGAGCTAATACATTTAAATAAATTGCCAGCATTATTAACCGATTAATAATTTATTACAAATGACATCAAATGAAATATCCAAAACAAGAGCGTAGATTATAGGTGGATTATAGTAAGTATTTAATTTAGTCAGGCAACCCTCTGTTTGCATAAAATTAAAATAGGTTTCTTAATATTAGAAGATAAATACTATTAAATATAGATTTTTGAATACATCTCGAGTTTTATTTAATAAGCAGAAATTATATTACAATTTGACAATACACAGGAAAACATTTTATTTAATCTTTTGACTGACTCACAGAACCAGTGATATTCGTTTAATTTTCGCTTTTAAAAGGAAGGCAAAGGGATCGAAGCCTGTACAGCCTTGTCCGACGTAGTTATATAATTTTCACAAGTTAGTAAAATGTATATTTATTTATTTATTAAATTTATATTTATTTTATTGCTTCTTAAGAGTTTTGACGTTAATCCGACAGTTACCACGTTGGCTGGGTGAAATTCTGCAGGTTTGTTGCCTTAAAAATAGGGTCACTTTGCAATGGTAGTCACAGTTTTATTGCAATATAACTTAGATCCGGGTAGCCATTAGGAAGAAATAAAGAAAAACAAGAGAGACAGAGAATACATTTATTCAGGACAAGCACAATAAAACGAATTAACAAAAGAGGAAAACAAATTAAATATATATGTATAATGAAGAATATGTGAAGTAGACTGGTAAGGAATTGTTATTGAAGAAATAGTATGAGCCAGGTTATGACTTTAAAAATAGAAAAACTAGGAAGTTAAGAGGACCAGAAAAGTTGAGACGGTCACTAAACTTCAACAGCACAAGCCACCTATACTTCTAATTTATACTATCACAAAAATGAACTGCATTTTTTCCCAGGCGTTTCTGTTAATTTATTATCATACGATTCCGGCATGAACGCAGTTTTTTCCTTGAAAATTCGTTGCAAGGCAGAACAACAGGCCATAACTAACGCTTATCTGTGAATAGAGCTGTCCACACGACTTTGCGGGTTACTTTTTCAATTTCGCGTTACTATAAAATGGATTTGCGTAGTCTCTCTTATGTTCTATTAAAACACCAACCACCTGTGTCACAGTAAATTCCGAAGTTGTAAAGAGTGATTTTGAATATTGGAGAGAGACAACTTTTGGAATTTGTTTTGTGTATCCGTGTATTTGTTCTGTGTAGTGTCGACATAATAATGCTGATAATTCTCTGATAACAGAACTTAACTAAATTTAGTCTCTCCCTATCATTTTCTAATGCCAAACGCCAATACGAGATAGCTACAATTTGGTGCTGTCAGTTAAGACATGTCAAAATTAAAAGATTTAGACGCGATCTCGGAACATACGGTCTAAAAATACGCAATAACGCAACATTTTTTTGTACCGTTGCCAAGTGTGGAGATTATGGCAAATCCCTACTCTTTAAGGAGGAGATTCATGTCCAACAGTGAACTACCACGGACTGATGATGATGATGAAAGGGATTAGACTGTAATCTACTATGATGGCGTGATGCGGGTTGATAGACTTCACACCATGTGGCTATGGCTTGCAGGTTTCCTCACGAAGGTTTCCTCTTCCATTACCTTGGTGTATCTAGAATGCGCGTACACGAGTTTGAAATAACCCAGTGTTATGAGAATAAATTCGAATCCATTAACTTACGACGGCTGGTTGATTCACTGGTTGATTCACACTGCTTTCTGTGCCAAACGGGTTCGAACCCCGGTAGGAACAAAATTATTGTGATGAACAAAAATATTTATGCCAGAGTCACGACTGTTTAAAATATGATTTCATGAAACACGTGGCAAGTGTTCTACGAGATAAAAAAGTTTGGGGACTCTGTCCTACATATAAAGAAAACTAACAAGTAATATACATACTTACCCACTATATGTATTTATCTGGAATTTATGTATTAACATAAATTTATATAAAAACTAAGAACCAGTTTTACTTGAGCTCTTGTTCCTTGACAACGGCTACTATAACGGGGATCAGCTGTATCTTTAGTTCTACTGGACCAATTATGATAAAACATGCTGCATTATTTAGGTCGGAATGGTATCCTTAAGACCGTAACCATTTGACTAAAATCTACCTGCTGGTTTTTGCGTGAAGCCCGAACAAACAAACAAACAAATAAACAAACAAATAAACATCGACGGATTTGAATTCAGAAGCCATTAATTAGTCGATCTGAGTACTTTGTTTTTAAGAATCCTTGATTTTTGAAAATTTGTTATATAACAATTTTATAATAGTATAGACATATGTATTATATATAAAAATTATACTAACCTTTGCCCGCGGCTCCGCATGCCGGAATATCGATTTTCTGCTACATGAAAAATTCCGTAACAAATCATAGATTTATATAAAAAGCCATAAAATCAATTTTACTTGAGCTTTCGTACCTCAACGACGGTTACTAAAACATGGGTCAAGCTGCATCTTCAATTATACGGTACCGATTTTGATGAAACATGCTGCAGTTTTTAAGTCGAAATAGTACCTATATGACTGTAATATAGTTCCATCAAAATCTATCTGCTAGTTTTTGCATGAAACTCGAACAAACAAACAAACATAAATTGACGTATTTGGTTTCAGAAGCCCTTAATTAGTCGATCTGAGTAGTTTTTCTTTTTAATCTATGATTTATAAAATTCGATATTTAACAATTTTATAATACTGTAGATAGATAGATATAGTCGCTGCTGTGGCTCAAAGGATTTCATTTCTGTAGTGACAGGGACGGAGTACATAGCTCAAAAAATCAATGGGCCTTGGGGTCATAAGTACTGAAATCGTGAAATCCGAAATGGAAAGCGTAGTGAGGCTCGATCCCCGAGTCGATGGACCGATGACCTAATGAAAGTTGTGGGCCATCGTTGGATGCAGGCAGCTTATGGCCGCTGTGTGGCGATCACTAGAGAAGACTTATGTCCAGCAGTGGACATCTGTGGGCTGACATGTTGACGATGATGATGAACCTATTCATCTATATCTCCTGCAAAAAACAGTAGATGAGATAGAGTCACTACATTTTTTTGTATTTATAAATTCTTCACAGAACGCGCCAATTAAAGCAAATATACGCTTGCTTAAGCAGTACAGTCCAACCCATAATACTATTAATCATTCATTTAATAGTGTAATGATATCTCTACTAACATTCTGATTGAGTGCTCATTCATTCGTTTTAGGAAACTTATATTTGGCCATTGATTTAATTTTCATTTGTATGGTATTACTGTACGATCGCGTGTTTACAGATCTGAACGTAAACTAATTGACCCAGTTACTATTCTGGAAATACGTATTAAAGTAGTGTAGAAATTATTGTTTTTTTTATTATAAAGCCATATTTTCTTTTCACTGTACAAACGGAGAGTGGGTGAGTACTATAAAATGGGGATAAAATGTGAAAATATGTTGGCTTATATTTTTATGTCTTTGTTTTATTTAAGTGGTTAAACAATGCCTACGTGGCAAATTGTTGGATAGATTAACGTATTTAACAGCTGCTTTAAAACAGAACTCAGTATTTAATATTCAGATAAAATAATGAATCCAGCCTAGTATGCTACTGCATGGATTGTAAAAAGTAAAAACCTTGATGAGGGTTATAAATTAGGGTTAGGAATAATGTGTTTAGTAGACGAAAACAACTATTGTATGAGAGCAACTTATTTAAATATGGTACAAACTGAAGGTACATTTGAAATTATTTTTAGGTTGTCGTCACTTACAACTACAATGAAGAGAATCTATTAAGATCTCGTCATTTTCTCTGCTATAGATGCACTGTTATTAAAAAGTACGAACATAGTTTAATACCGTAAAGATACCGTCGTGCAAATGGAGGCACCGCTATTTGACGTTGCGGTGTCAAACACCGCTCTAATGAAGTCATTTTACTCAACATTACGGGCGTTATGTGACGGCAGCGCTCTGCTGGTAGACCGTAGCTGTAGTGGGGAAAAACATTTGGAAGTTAAATAGTGCACTGTAAAAGTGATTCTGCCTTAAACTATGTGGCACATATATTTAGAGAAGGTATATGTAAATTAATTCTAAATGACCTAAGTAGCTCTCTGCTGAATTATAATAATAATATTTTATATATTTTTAAATATAATAAAAATAAGAAAAAATAAATAAATAAAGGAATAACAATAATAAGCCACTTAATTCATAACTACAAAAAGATACAAAAGAATAAAATACGAATATGTGCAATAGAAACAAAAAAGAAACACAGTTTCAAGTTATGCCCCCATATCGGGTGCAGGCCTCCTCCAACTGTCTCCATTTTCCTCTTTCTATCGCTGTCATTGACCAACCAGAGCCCGCGACCTTGGTTATGTCGTCGCTCCATCTGTCATTGGGTCTAACTCTTTTTATTTCACCTCCTGGACCTTTCCATTTACTAAGTTGCTTTGCCTGAGATTTATTTGATAAACTTTTCTTTTTTTTCTGCTGAATTACTAATGTTTAAATATATTACTATAAAAAAAGCACTTCATCTCATTCCTAGTAATTAATCAATGGGTACCTAAAAGCTCATAAAAAAAAACATTAATCGTTTATTCGTCTATCCGGCAAATCGATCAGTTAAAAAGTTTAAGTGCTTCTTTTTTCGAACGACTAACGCGATCCGGCACTTTGAACATCTTTTTCAAGCTGACTGTATTTAAAGCCAAAGAGATTGCCCATAGTCTCCTCCGTTTATTTTTAAACGTTATACAAATAGCCGCTCTCGCCGTTACTGTAGAAGCACAGATTTAAAAATAAAAGATAATTTTATTAAAATATTTTTTTTTTTCGCTTGCGGCTCCGCCCCTGTGGTTGTCGGCTTTCACAATAAATGGAAAGCCCAGAAATAATTATTAATACACATACATACATACACACACTCACGCCATCATCCCATAAGGGTAGGCAGAGACCATAATATGTACTACATACATACAGTCACACTTCATTCCCATTGGGGTAAGCAGAGACCACTTCTTACCACTTGTCACAACCATTTAGTGAGCAAAGTGGATATTCGCAGCCCACATTTCACCCCCGCAGGCAACGAGACGTGTCGGATGGCGAACCACGATGCCGCTATTTTATAAGGTTCAAAAATGTTATAGTTCCTCATTGCGTTCCCACGTCTTAGTGGAGAGGAAAGGAAAAAGGATGAGGTAGGAAAGGTGTATTCAGCAATAGGATGTAGGATACTACTATCTCGGTAGGAGTAAGAAGAGACAGTAGTAGCTCGCGGGGCCGGGGTCGCTTACTCGTGTACTTAAGTTTATTTGCCGGACAGGCTAAAAGGCTACGTACTCCATGGCTTATAAAATAAAATAAAAATATAAGATTTGTTTATTTCTTTATCTGCTGACGGTACATATCAATACAAACGCAGAAACGTCCCCGAACTGATTTCGCCGTACTGTCAAACATCCTGCTGTTCCCGAGAGATTACGAGTACATAAGTATGTAACCGTGAAAATTTTCGAGTTACCTTCTAAAACTTTAACCGATACGGAGTACGCACACTTGCCCGGAGCAATTTACTAACAAATACGAAAGTTGGTAACTTCTCGCACTCGAGAAGCGTTGCGGAGTTTGAGCGGTACGCGTATTAAGGGTTGGCTAATTAAATTTCGTGTAATATGAACATAATATTTTATATTGCTGCTGAGGTTAAAGGGAGCTTTATCATTATACCGTATTTCCAGTGGCAAATTAATAAATTGAGCTTTCTGACTAATACGAATACTTAATAATAAAGACAGAGAAAGAAAAACGATAAAAAGGGTGTCTGCAAACTCTTGTTTCCACTGCTTTTAAGTACATGTTGTAGTTAAGTATTAGTTTATTAAGTATTAGTATTATAGTTATTAGTATATATATACCACCGATTGTGGTGATCATTAGATGCGGCTTATGTCCAGCAGTGGAAGTCGGTGGACTGATAGGATGATGATGATATTTTTTTATTTCAAGTCTGCTAAAAATATTGTCATTGATATTCTTTTTTGGTATAGTTCTATTTATCGAAAATATTACACTTTATGAACATAAAAAAATAATGTAACTAGTGTATAAATTTCAGAGATTTCATAAATTTCAGATATTTTGTACACAGTTTTATTTGATGTAAACATTTTCACCATCGGACTACAAGGCACACGGTGGGCTATCATCCCGGCCTAGTAGACAACCCTATGAACTCTCGATGAGCTTGATATTGGTCCTTTTCCTAATTTCATTTCACCTAATTATGTCAATTAACTCTCCTAAACGAAACAGCACCTAATCGTTTCGAAACGTTTGTGGAGATTTATATCTAACCGAAGTACCTACTTAAGTAGTATTTGAAGTGCTTTTCATTTAGATTTAATCTCTGTTTACACGCGAAATATTCGGAACACGACTTGTTATGAAAAATAAATGTGTATTAGTTGTATGCTATAAGGTGATCGAAGAAGAAGACGCAGTGATGGCCTAGTGGTATATGCTTTCCACTCTTATATCTCGAGTTTGAATCTAGGATATGCTTCACTGAGTTATCGACATGTGCGTATTGATAATGAATTATCACTCGTTTCAAATGGCGAAGAAAAATATCCGGAGTAAACTGCACGCCTGAGAGATTTTCTCGCCAACGTTTGAAGTCTGCCAACCATGTGGGAAAGATCTTTATGATTATTTATCGTTCTTTAGGCACGTTAGGAGAAATTGATGAGAGTGAATTTAGACGATGCGCACGTACTGTGCAGCGAAAGTCACATATTGAAGTTAGTCGTGAAGTTAGCCACCAACGCGTGTATGCGAAACATTCAGCTGTCAAATTTATTTATATACAAATATTTGTTAGCTGTTGGCTACTATTTATTTTACGCTAAAAACTCTAATTCGCGTACATAACTACATGTAGTATTATTTGTATTTCATTGAAATTATTTTATTTTGTTATATTGTTTCTTATTTGTGTATGTAAGATGGACCTTTAATAAATACATGAAAAAAATATAGATGTTACACACAAACATTACACACATACAGTCACGCCTTTTTCTCTAGCTTTCCGATGGGTAATCGAACCCGGGTCTCCTGCCCCACAGGCAGGGAATTGTTCAAAAATATTAAAGTTTCTCATTGCGTTCTCACGAGAAGAGGAAAGGAAAGAGGGTGAGGTAGAAAAGATGTATTGAGCAAAGAGTTTGGAATTCGGGTAAAGGACTATAGGGTATAGAATATTATGATACGATCCCGGAAGGAGTAAGTAAGAAGAGAGTCGAGAAGTAAGAAAAGACTAAGTACTCTCTGACCTGTTACAAATATTAAGGTGCAGTATTAATCCCCAAACGGCCGTATTAATCTACTGAAAGCATTCGCCTCTCTGCAGTAACTTAACCGATATAAATATCAGTTCAAACGATGACACAGCTGCATTAACGGAAGGCGCACTGCAGTGCGGCACGCAAACTTGATATTAAAAACTTGATAATAATAATGTTAATAACCATGGCAACCGTTGTCAACAGATGTCACTAAAAAACATTAATTTACAATATATTTTTATTTTC